>MIQA02023871.1:0-51129 GCA_001887855.2 Sclerospora graminicola
GTTGCGTAACACTCTCTCGCCCATCCTGGCTGCACCTTCAAGCTGACCTGTACCGATTCTGCCCTGATCATGACCCGACTCTTCAGAAGATCTTCAACCCATCCTGGCTGCACCTTCAAGCTGACCTGTACCGATTCTGCCCTGATCATGACCCGACTCTTCAGAAGATCTTCAACCCATCCTGATCTTCAACAAACGACCTTGAAACCACTTGAGACCTGCTCTTCAGCACTTGTTCACTTCATATATATTCCGACCAAACCGAGAACTTGCTTGTCCTTGCATATCAACGCTGATCAGAGGCTGATCGGCCCTGATCACGATCGCCATAGTGATCGACCAAGTGATCAGGTGGTGATCAGGCTGATCAGCCCTTGATCACCTCGGGAATGCTCTGGGTCATCGTCATCATGACTCAATTCATCTTCCAAACCACACTTCCAGTCTTAATACCCGTCAGGACCACCATACAACACCGATCTCGGCTGATCAGGCCCGATCAGGCCTGATCAGGCCTGATCAGGCCTTGCCACGTCATCATCGGACCAACCAAAGGTTCTCATCACTCGCACAACCTGTCACTCCACATGCCCGATCTTCATTCCTCATCTGATCTTCATTGCTCGGGCATGACAGGCCAATCAGGCCGTAATTTCGTATCATAGTCAGCTTCAACCACTATACCATTCAGAGATCGGCTGGTCACTTGCCCTTGATACGTCATGTCACCAGTCACTCTTTCTTATTTCATCCACGGGAACTCCACTTAGTGACTGTAATACCGATCGTGATCTCCATCATTTCGCCAGTGCCTGGGACTGGGCTTAACGACCATACTTATACTTAGCTGATTTCTCCACGCTGTGAATATCCGTTGGCCGTCACCTTTTCTTCTTAATCGCGATCAACCTTTTCCCACCCATCAACCGTCATATGTTGATGGGTGTTCTATCGTCACCAATCAACGGCCATGTGTGGTCCACTTCAGTCCCAATATTTCCCGATCGCTTTACCACAGCCGCCCCTGAGACAAACTGCAGCCGCACAACGACTGCAGTTCGACTCACTCACTTTTAAACTTCCTCTCTGGCGATCACCATGGCCGACGCGAGCTGATCTTCTCTTCCTTCTTCGTCTTCTTCGGCTGCCTGCCCGATCGCTGCCTCGCCTTCCGTTTCCAGCTCGACTGCTTCCGCGATCGCCCCGATCACGACTTTGGCGCCGATCACGACCAGCCTCATCCGTCCAACAACGATCCTGACTTTGTATCGTCCATCTTGGAGTCTTCCCGCTCAACCACTCCTCAGATCGCCCTATCAGTTACTTGGAGCAGCTCGCTCGTCTAGTGGAGGATCTGGTCCACTCACGTTGGGGTCCATGGAAGCTTGCCGACTACGGTTGGAATTCTGAAGCGCAAATCCCGAGTTGATCTCCCTATATGATACCAATCGGGCGCTTAATGCCGAATTATTCGATCGCTGGGTTGAAATCGATACCCTGGAACGTAATTCTGCCGATCAGGCTAGCCAGCTGTCGGCTCTCCGATAAGATCGCAACAAACTTGATCAAGATCTGCAGGACATGACAAGTCACGTTCAAAGTTTGACCATGAAGCGTGATCAGCTGTCTAAACGCCGGTTTGGGGCTGATCAGCCCCGATCATCATCGGCATAGCGATCAGCCGAGTGATCGGGGCGATCAGCCCGAAATCACTTCGAAAACTCGCTGGACTACCATCACAACGACTTTGCCTGTTCACCGAGCGGAAGCGCGAGGTATCAAGGGCGACGGCGGGGAGTGGTATTCTTGTTATGGGCACCTTACTCCGATCGGCACGTTGCGTGATGTCTTGATCTTTGCCGATCACCAAGAACCCTGGCGGAACCAATACCGATCAGGCCCCATGCATCATCCGGCGTTTACGGTTTCTCGTCTGCGCACGAAGTATGGTCCGTGATTGTCGTGATAACCATCTTCCGTTTCGTTCTTTCCATAACCATCAATATATCACGACAACTTCTTGATAACTTTCACATTCCATATCCACAATTCATATCCAGGTACCAATATTGTCTCCATCTTGTATATCGATCGTTCACATGTATGCAAATGTAGTTCTCGTGCATTATATATATACATCCATTGACTCTGAACCAGCTCAACCACCTTGATCTCCACTTGTTCGACCATTTTTTGCTGATCTGTCACAATGTGTAACCCAGACTATTGAGAATCCTGTATTATCTCTTCTGTTAAGCTTTGTCGAGAGAGTGATCTGTTAGGTGGTGATCTGGTTCGCGATCTCGTCATGATCGAGATCTGGGCTGCTTCCTTTTCATCTTCCACACAAATCAGCTCAGGCAGCCTATTGATCTCCACCAGTTCTTCCAGCAATGCTTGATCAGTAACTATTGATCCGGTCTGATCACGCATGGCCATAGTGGCTAGGTGATCTGCGCTCCGATTCCAATCACGTTTCACATGTAAAAGATCATGCCTTGGCCATCCACGTAAAACTTTCATAACGCGATCGTTCAGTAGCTTCAAACGTGGTGCTTTACAGTCGATCTCTCCAGTGATCTGCCGAATTACCAGGTTTGAATCTCCACATATGATTACTCTTTCGATCTTTCGCTCTTGCAAGAGATCCAAACCTAGCAGCAGACCACGATATTCGGCCTCATTGACCGTGATACCTAGAGTATAATCTGAACCGGCCGATATAACAGTCCATTCAGGCAGTTTCCATAACAACGCGCTATACGCCCCCACGCCTTTCTTCACACTCGCTGATCCGTCGAAACTTACAACGATCAGATTTTCCTCCGAGCCGACGATCGGTGGGGGTATAGTGATCGATTCACGTGGTTGCTTCCGGGGAGCCACCTCGATCAGGGCTTCATCGACTTCTGATCGGGGCGTGATGCTGGCGGCTAGTGTTCCAAGAATCTCTTCTTCGCCCTTGGTACACTTAATGATCTTGTGGTAAAGCGATCGGAAAATATTGGGACTGAAGTGGACCACACATGGCCGTTGATTGGTGACGATAGAACACCCATCAACATATGACGGTTGATGGGTGGGAAAAGGTTGATCACGATTAAGAAGAAAGGTGGTGGCCAACGGATATTTACGACGTGGAAGAATCAGCCAAGTATGGTCGTTAAGCCCAGTCCCAGGCACTGGCGGAATAATGGAGATCACGATCACGATCGTTATCACAGTCACTAAGTGGAGTTCTCGTGGATATAATAAGAAATAGTGACTGTTGACATGACATACCAAGGGCAGGTGACCAGCCGATCTCTGAATGGTATAGTGGTGGAAGCTGCCTGATCGGTTTGTCATGCCCGAAGAATGAAGATCAAATGATGAATGAAGATCGGGCAGGTGGATTAACAGGTTGTATGAGTGATGTGAACCTTTGGTTGGTCCGAAGATGATGTGGCAAGGCCTGATCGGGCCTGATCAGCCGAGATCAGTGTGGTATGGTTGTCCTGACGGTGTATTAAGATCGGAAGTGTGGTTTGGAAGATGAATTGAGTCGTGATGATGATGACCCAGAGCGTTCCCGGGGTGATCAAGGGCTGATCAGCCTGATCACCACCTGATCATTTGGTCGATCACTATGGCGATCGTGATCAGGGCCGATCAGCCTCTGATCAGCGTTGATATGCAAGGGCAAGCAAGTTCTCGGTTTGGTCGGACTATATATGAAGTGAACAAGTGCCGAAGAGCAGGTCTCAAGTGGTTTCAAGGTCGTTTGTTGAAGATCAGGATGGGTTGAAGATCTTCTCAAGAGTCGGGTCATGATCGGGGCAGAATCGGTACAGGTCAGCTTGAAGGTGCAGCCAAGATGGGCAAGAGAGTGTTACGCAACCGTGCGACGAAGGAAAAAGGTTCGAAGTATAAGTCAGGCATGAGTTGAGGTATGGTACACAGGTATAGGACATTGCATATATAATAACAGGTTTAGATTTTCCCCCTAAAGCAAAGAGTCGCTCCGCCACGTGTGCGGTCATTGGGAGCACGGGGTTGATTAGTCCCCTCTTGCTCAAATTATTTCCCGGTTAAGACGCGCTTAGACGCATATTGGCTTACCGGAAGGCCCCCGACGGGTTTGTTTTAGGTGATCGAACCTCACCCTCAACGCGCACGTGTTTGGAACACGTTAATAATATTGGTAAAGGTTTTGCGGAGATAACGTTTGTGGATTACTGTGGAAGATCGTGGATTGACCGCGTTTTCTTGGTTTCGTATTATCTCTCTCTCATTGGCTGGCCTGATCAGACGAACTTTCCTGATCAGTGCCTAGATACTGAATAAGTGTCGACCCCAACCCGTTCTCCGGTGAAGATTTCCACCCGAGGACACCCCCGTCTCGAGAAGGTCAACCCCTCGACCTGATCAAGATCATCCTTTTCGTCACCGAGTCCACCTAAGTGAGTGTAATCAGCCCCGATCAACGGGTACACAAGGTGAGATGAAGTTAAACATAGATCCTGACGAGCATCCAGACCGGCCAGATGACCGGGAGGATCAGATCAGTCACCACAATGGTGATTCATCTGATTCCGATGCTGATCAGGACCGACGGAGTACCCCCTCCGATAGTTGGTCGTCCGGGCCAGTGGGTATCCGGATTCCACCCACGACTTCGGTCATGGATTTGGAAATCGGCTCCACCACACCAGAGTGAGGCAAAAGATTATGCCAAGATCGCGTCTAACTACGAGATCGACGAAAACGATCTATTGTTTTACTATGTCCAAGCTGATCAGGCCGATGCGGCCAGACTCGTGATCCCGGAGACTTTACAAGCTGATATCTTACACCCTTATCATGTTAGTTTGGAGGGTGGCCACCAGGGCGTAGGACGAACGTATCACAGGATCCGTAAACATTTCCATTGGAGAGGCTTATATCGAAGTATCCAAAAGTTTGTCGGGACATGTGTGGATTGCGAAACCGAAGAAGGTATGCCAAACATCCGGGGAAGATCACCTGGAAATATCCAGGCGACCTACCCTTTCCAAGTGATAGCGATGGATCACATACCGTCCCTGCCAAAATCGTTCAAGGTCAGTACAGAGTTGCTGATCTGGACTGATCTGTTCACGGGATTGGTGATCGCGAAAGCGGGATCTACCCGAACAGCCCAACAAGTCGCTTGCAGTTATGAAGAATGTGTTTTTCGGCGATTTGGAGCCAGTGAAGTGATCAGGCATGATCGCGAACCGGGTTTCATGGCCGAAGTGTTCCGATCATTTAATCTGATGCTTGGCCAGAAACAGAGCGCGACCATGACGTATCGTCCACAGGCAAATGGTAAGGCCGAACGGATGGCACAGACGTTAACTAGAGCTATCAAGATGTATGTCGCGGACTCCGCGCAACAAGATTGGGATGAATATGCGGAGAGACTGGTGTTTGCGTTGAATTCCTCTTTCGATCGGATCAGGGGAGACACTCCTTTCTACCTGGCGTATGGTTGGGACCCCCGATCTACCATCGAGTCGGTGATCCCTGTTGGATGCACCCGAGGTCGAGATCGCGAAGCTCGTCGATGGCGTATGGGACTCCAACGTCACTACCAACATGCGCGGGAGAAAGTCAACGAACGATTGCGGAGGGCCATCCAAGAAAGAGCTGATCGGAACAATGATCAGGACGATTCGCATAATATCGAGCCGGGATCAAGGGTTTGGCTTTACTTGGATCGCGTGAAAGAAGGATATGCCAAGAAGTTAGCACATCTGTGGCATGGACCGTTCCGTATAGCCGAACTGATCATGCCGCTCGGTTGATTACTGCAGGTACCGATTACGGAATTTTCCCGATCGTCCATTTGTCGGAGCTGAAACTGGTTCGGGAATACCCTGATCGGCCTAAAACCAGGCTGTTATGCGATGATCAGCCAAGGTTTGACTTTGACGAAGCTCTCTTACCTGAAGACAGTTGGGAAAGAACGTTAGACCCGAACGAATTCGAAGTGGAGAAGGTCTTGGATACCCGATCAGGCAAGAGGACCCGATTTGGCCGAACCCATCGTGATTACTTGGTTCGGTGGAAGGGTTATGACGATCCCGAGTGGGTAGATGAACGTGATCTGCACTGTGGAGCTCTATTAAGAGAGTTTGAACGTGATCGGGTGAGACGAAATCGATTTGGAGTGATGCAAACCCACGAAGAGGGCAACCAGGAATCTCAATAGCCTGGGTTGACACATTGTGACTGATCAGCCAAATGCGATGATCGGGCAAGTGGAGATCAGGGTGGTTGAGCTGGTTTGGAGTAAACGGATACATATACATACATATAATACACAAGGACTATATCTGTATACATGAGAGCGACCGACATACAAGATGGAAACGATAATGAGACATGAACAAGAAATATGAATGTGGAACGCGAAAATCATCAAGAACTGTCGTGATATATTAGTGATTATGGAAAACGAAATAGAAGTTGGTTATCACGAAGATCACAGGTCATACTTAGTGCGCAGGTGGGAAACCGTGAACCCTGGATGATCCATGGGGCTTGATCGGAACTGGCTTCGCCAAGGCTCCTGCTGATCGGTCCAGATCAGGCAATCACGCAACGTGGCGACCGGAGATATATGCCCATAACCGGGATACCAATCCCCGCCGTCAGCCTTGAGTCCTCGCGATCCCGCTCGGCAAACAGGTAAATGCAGCACGCCAGGAAACAGGAAAACATCCAGATCACACTCGCCGTGCTGAATCCCGGCGACGATATAATCGATGATCGCGGCCCAAGCAGCCCCGGCTTTGGTGCGTCAGCGCTTGCGAGCATGATGGTAATGCTCGATCCACGCGTCCTTGCGCATCGCCGCCGTGATCGGGAAATGGTGAGTCGCCTCCCATATTGCTTGCACGTGTTCCTGGTAATACAAAGCCAAGAGCCCTGCAGTTCGACAAACCAAGGGTGATCAGGAAACGCCAGCCCGGGCAAAGGTGTCAGGAGGACATCCCAAGGTGCTGAATCGATCAGAAGCTCAATAGCGCCTCTGGTCAGCAACCTTGGCTGTCACTGCTTGTCTTTGGGCGCCGGCGATCTTGTCGGAAAGATCCAGCCTGGCGGGCGGGACCACAAGCGAGGGACGAGTTTCTGTCTCACAGCAAGAACCTGAGGCGTCAGGTCCCAAACCTGATCAGCACTCCAAAATTTCCGTGTTGCCATATGAGCAGAGGTCGGCTTGCCTTGCATGACGACGTACAGATCCATGAACCTTTGGTTCGAATTATAACTGTAATCGTCTTGTCCGATCGACGATCGCTTCGCTGGGATGAAAACGCCCGTGAAATTGAGTGGCGGGGCGATCACTGCCCTATGGGTCGCTGGAGGAACGTTGGGATCAGCCGCAGCCGGTTGTTCCTCCTCAAGATCATCGTCATCTTCGTCATCTGACTCCAGCAAAGTAACAGCCTGGGCCAACGAAGTTACGCCTGAGTGGCTTGGTGCTTGAGTACGGCGATCAGTGCTGCGCGATCGGGCCAGAACAGACAACGTCCTCTCGTCCAGATCAGTCGATTCGTCGTCCGAGTCAATCGCAAGACGTGATCGCTTGGCGGGAGTCATCTTCTTCTTCGACGAACTGATCTGCTTACGCTTCCCAGAACTCAAGACCGAAGGCGCTGATCTCGGAGTCGCCGGTGAACGAGATTGAATAGACGCAGAAGCCGCTGCAGTGCTGATCACGGGCTGATCAGCACTATGGACAAGCAAGGAAGCGACGGAAGACGCGGGTGATGGCGGGGCAGACTCCGGAGACCGTGGAGATGTCCCAGACGGAGTAAAGGAGCTGATCAGCCCAGGAAGCCGTTGTAAGGTCGTCCGAACTGACCCCGAACCGGTGTTCGGTTTGGTCCACCTCTCCATAGTCTGCACCGCGAGGTTTCTCAGGTCGGCGTTATGCTGAAGCCAGGCACGATCATCGAGCTCTAGGGTTTCAAGTTTAACCCGAGCAAGATTGAGCTCGCGCCGGCAATCTTCAGCCGTTTTCCGACTCTCGCACAACCTTTTCTGTATGTCGGCGCGCCCGATGCGAGAATCGGAAAGTTGCTTGGCCAGGAGCTGGACCTGCTCGCCCGAATAGCGAGCCTCGTTTTCCCGACGCTCTACGTCCTCGGCAGTGCAGATCTTGTCATGCAACAGCTGATCACGGTCGAGACGGTGATCATCGAGCTGTTGTAGGTGGTCCACCATCTCGACCATTGAGTCTTTCATCGCCTCAATACGTTCATCTGGAAATAAACATGGAGAGTCAAATACGGATTACAGAAGAAGTGAACGAGATAAACGTACCCTGATGGCGGATGGTAATAGTCAGCGAACCGATCAGCGACTGTAAAGAGGCGACGGTGTCCGAAGGCTTGAAAAGTCGCAAAGCAGCGAGGTCAGCTGATAGATGATCACGCTCCATTGTCAAACTCTGAACGCGATCAGTCATGCCTCGCAAGTCTTGGCCAAGTCGGTCGTGATCTAGCCGGAGAGTCGACAGCTGGGCAGCCAGATCAGCGGAATCATGTGCCAAGGAATCAGCAACGATCCGACGGTCGGATAACTCAGTGGTAAGTGCCCGATTGGTATCATACAGAGAAACCAACTCGGGAATTGCACTTCGGAGTTCCGACCGTAGCCGGCAAGCCTCCACAGGCCCCAACGTGAATGGACCCGATCCATCTATTAGGCGAGCGAGCTGTTCCAGATAACGGAGGGGGCGATCTGAGGAAGGTTGAGCGGGAGGATTCCAAGGCGGGCGATACGAAGCGAGGGTCGTCGTCGGACGAATGAGGCTGGTCGTGATCGGCGTCGAAGTCGTGATCGGGGTGATCGCAGGAGTAGTCGAACTGGAAACGGAAGGCGAGGCAGCGATCGGGCGGGCAGCCGAAGAAGACGAAGAAAAGGAAGAGAAGATCGGCTCGAGTCAGCCATGTTGATCACCAGAGAGGAAGTTTGGAAGTGAGTGAGTCGAACTGCAGTCGTTGTGCGGCTGCAGTTAGTCTCAGGGGCGGCTGTGGTAAAGCGATCGGAAAATATTGAGACTGAAGTGGACCACACATGGCCGTTGATTGGTGACGACAGAACACCCATCAACATATGACGGTTGATGGGTGGGAAGAGGCTGATCACAGTTAAGAGGAAAGGTGGCGGACAACGGGTATTCACGATGTGAGGAATCAGCTAAGTACTGACGTTACGCCCAGTCCCAGACACGGATGGAACGATGGAGATCACGATCACGATCGTTATCACAGTTACTAAGTGGAGTTCCCGTGGATGTAATATGAGATGAGCAACTGTTGACATGACGTGTCAAGGGCAGTCGTCCAGCCGATCTATGAATGGTACAGTGGTTGAAGCTGATCATGACACGAAGTTACGGCCTGATCAGCTTATTATGCCCGAGCAATGAAGATTAGATGTGGAATGAAGTCGGGCATGTGGAGTGGCAGGCTGTGTGGGTGATGATAACCTATGGGTGTGCTCGAAGATGACGTGGTAAGGCCTGATCAGGCCTGATCGGCCGAGATCAGTTTTTTATGGTTGTCCTGACGGGGTATAAAGGTCGGGAGCATGGTTTAGAAGATGAGTTGAGTCGTGATGATGATGACCCAGAGCGCCCCCGGGAGCATGGTTTAGAAGATGAGTTGAGTCGTGATGATGATGACCCAGAGCGCCCCCGAGGTGATCAAGGGCTTATCGGCCTGATCATCACCTGATCACTCGGTTGATCACCATGCCGATCGTGATCAGGGCTGATCAGCCTCTGATCAGCGTTCAGATGCAAGGGCAAGTAGGTTCTCGGTTTGGTCGGGCTGGATACGAAGTGGACAAGTGCTGAAGAGCAGATCTCAAGTGGTTTCAAGGTTGTTTGTCGAAGATCGGGGTGGGTCAAATATCTTTCTAAGAGTCGGGTCGTGATCAGGGCAAAAGTGGTACAGATCAGCTTGAAGGTGCAGCCAGGATGGGCAAGGTGGTGCTACGCAACCGTGCAACGAAGTAAATAGGTTCGAAGTATAAGTCAGGCATGAGTTGATGTACGGTACACAGGTATAGGACATTGCATATATAATAACAGGTTACGATTTTCCCCCTAAAGCAAAGAGTCGCTCCGCCACGTGTTGCGGTCATTGGGAGCACAGGGTTGATTAGTCCCCTCTTGCTCAACTATTTCCCGGTTAAGACGCGCTTAGACGCATTTTGGCTTACCGGAAGGCCCCCGACGGGTTTGTTTTTAGGTGATCTAACCTCACCCGCAACGCGCACGTGTTTGGAACACGTTAATAATATTGGTAAAGGTTTTGTGGAGATAACGTTTGTGGATTACTGTGGAAGATCGTGGATTGATCGCGTTTTCTTGGTTTCGTTATATCTCTCTCTCATTGGCTGGCCTGATCAGACGAACTTTCCTGATCAGTGCCTAGATACTGAATAAGTGTCGACCCCAACCCGTTCTCCGGTGAAGATTTCCACCCGAGGACACCCCCCGTCTCGAGAAGGCCAAACCCTCCGACCTGATCAAGATCATCCTTTTCGTCACCGAGTCCACCTAAGTGAGTGTAATCAGCCCCGATCGACGGGTACACAAGGTGAGATGAAGTTAAACATAGATCCTGACGAGCATGAAGACCGGCCAGATGACCGGGAGGATCAGATCAGTCACCACAGCGGTGATTCATCTGATTCCGATGCTGATCAGGACCGACGGAGTACCCCCTCCGATAGTTGGTCGTCCGGGCCAGTGGGTATCCGGATTCCACCCACGACTTCGGTCATGGATTTGGAAATCGGCTCCACCACACCAGAGTGAGGCAAAAGATTATGCCAAGATCGCGTCTTACTACGAGATCGACAAAAACGATCTATTGTTTTACTATGTCCAAGCTGATCAGGCCGATGCGGCCAGACTCGTGATCCCGGAGACTTTACAAGCTGATATCTTACACCCTTATCATGTTAGTTTGGAGGGTGGCCACCAGGGCGTAGGACGAACGTATCACAGGATCCGTAAACATTTCCATTGGAGAGGCTTATATCGAAGTATCCAAAAGTTTGTCGGGACATGTGTGGATTGCGAAACCGAAGAAGGTATGCCAAACATCCGGGGAAGATCACCTGGAAATATCCAGGCGACCTACCCTTTCCAAGTGATAGCGATGGATCACATACCGTCCCTCCCAAAATCGTTCAAGGGCAATACCGAGTTGCTGATCTGGACTGATCTGTTCACGGGATTGGTGATCGCGAAAGCGGGATCTACCCGAACAGCCCAACAAGTCGCTTGCAGTTATGAAGAATGTGTTTTTCGGCGATTTGGAGCCAGTGAAGTGATCAGGCATGATCGCGAACCGGGTTTCATGGCCGAAGTGTTCCGATCATTTAATCTGATGCTTGGCCAGAAACAGAGCGCGACCATGACGTATCGTCCACAGGCAAATGGTAAGGCCGAACGGATGGCACAGACGTTAACTAGAGCTATCAAGATGTATGTCGCGGACTCCGCGCAACAAGATTGGGATGAATATGCGGAGAGACTGGTGTTTGCGTTGAATTCCTCTTTCGATCGGATCAGGGGAGACACTCCTTTCTACCTGGCGTATGGTTGGGACCCCCGATCTACCATCGAGTCGGTGATCCCTGTTGGATGCACCCGAGGTCGAGATCGCGAAGCTCGTCGATGGCGTATGGGACTCCAACGTCACTATCAACATGCGCGGGAGCAAGTCAACGAACGATTGCGGAGGGCCATCCAAGAAAGAGCTGATCGGAACAATGATCAGGCCGATTCGCATAATATCGAGCCGGGATCAAGGGTTTGGCTTTACTTGGATCGCGTGAAAGAAGGATATGCCAAGAAGTTAGCACATCTGTGGCATGGACCGTTCCGTATAGCCGAACTGATCATGCCGCTCGGTTGATTACTGCAGGTACCGATTACGGAATTTTCCCGATCGTCCATTTGTCGGAGCTGAAACTGGTTCGGGAATACCCTGATCGGCCTAAAACCAGGCTGTTATGCGATGATCAGCCAAGGTTTGACTTTGACGAAGCTCTCTTACCTGAAGACAGTTGGGAAAGAACGTTAGACCCGAACGAATTCGAAGTGGAGAAGGTCTTGGATACCCGATCAGGCAAGAGGACCCGATTTGGCCGAACCCATCGTGATTACTTGGTTCGGTGGAAGGGTTATGACGACCCCGAGTGGGTAGATGAACGTGATCTGAACTGTGGAGCTTTATTAAGAGAATTTGAACGTGATCGGGTGAGACGGAATCAATTTGGAGTGATGCAAACCCACGAAGAGGGTAACCAGGAATCTCAATAGCCTGGGTTGACACATTGTGACTGATCAGCCAAATATGATGATCGGGCAAGTGAAGATCAGGGTGGTTGAGCTGGTTTGGAGTAAACGGATACATATACATTCATACATTACTCAAGAACTATATCTGTATACATGAGAGCGACCGACATACAAGATGGAGACGATAATGAGACATGAACAAGAAATATGAATGTGGAACGCGAAAATCATCAAGAACTGTCGTGATATATTAGTGATTATGGAAAACGAAATAGAAGTTGGTTATCACGAAGATCACAGGTCATACTTAGTGCGCAGGTGGGAAACCGTGAACCCTGGATGATCCATGGGGCTTGATCGGAACTGGCTTCGCCAAGGCTCCTGCTGATCGGTCCAGATCAGGCAATCACGCAACGTGGCGACCGGAGATATATGCCCATAACCGGGATACCAATCCCCGCCGTCAGCCTTGAGTCCTCGCGATCCCGCTCGGCAAACAGGTAAATGCAGCACGCCAGGAAACAGGAAAACATCCAGATCACACTCGCCGTGCTGAATCCCGGCGACGATATAATCGATGATCGCGGCCCAAGCAGCCCCGGCTTTGGTGCGTCAGCGCTTGCGAGCATGATGGTAATGCTCGATCCACGCGTCCTTGCGCATCGCCGCCGTGATCGGGAAATGGTGAGTCGCCTCCCATATTGCTTGCACGTGTTCCTGGTAATACAAAGCCAAGAGCCCTGCAGTTCGACAAACCAAGGGTGATCAGGAAACGCCAGCCCGGGCAAAGGTGTCAGGAGGACATCCCAAGGTGCTGAATCGATCAGAAGCTCAATAGCGCCTCTGGTCAGCAACCTTGGCTGTCACTGCTTGTCTTTGGGCGCCGGCGATCTTGTCGGAAAGATCCAGCCTGGCGGGCGGGACCACAAGCGAGGGACGAGTTTCTGTCTCACAGCAAGAACCTGAGGCGTCAGGTCCCAAACCTGATCAGCACTCCAAAATTTCCGTGTTGCCATATGAGCAGAGGTCGGCTTGCCTTGTATGACGACGTACAGATCCATGAACCTTTGGTTCGAATTATAACTGTAATCGTCTTGTCCGATCGACGATCGCTTCGCTTGGATGAAAACGCCCGTGAAATTGAGTGGCGGGGCGATCACTGCCCTATGGGCCGCTAGAGGAACGTTGGGATCAGCCGCAGCCGGTTGTTCCTCCTCAAGATCATCGTCATCTTCGTCATCTGACTCCAGCAAAGTAACGGCCTGGGCCAACGAATTTACGCCTGAATGGCTTGGTGCTTGAGTACGGCGATCAGTGCTGCGCGATCGGGCCAGAACAGACAACGTCCTCTCGTCCAGATCAGTCGATTCGTCGTCCGAGTCAATCGCAAGACGTGATCGCTTGGCGGGAATCATCTTCTTCTTCGACGAACTGGTCTGCTTACGCTTCCCAGAACTCAAGACCGAAGGCGCTGATCTCGGAGTCGCTGGTGAACGAGATTGAATAGACGCAGAAGCCGCTGCAGTGCTGATCACGGGCTGATCAGCACTATGGACAAGCGAGGAAGCGACGGAAGACGCGGGTGATGGCGGGGCAGATTCCGGAGACCGTGGAGATGTTCCAGACGAAGTAAAAGAGCTGATCAGCCCAGGAAGCCGTTGTAAGGTCGTCCGAACTGACCCCGAACCGGTGTTCGGTTTGGTCCACCTCTCCATAGTCTGCACCGCGAGGTTTCTCAGGTCGGCGTTATGCTGAAGCCAGGCACGATCATCGAGCTCTAGGGTTTCAAGTTTAACCCGAGCAAGATTGAGCTCGCGCCGGCAATCTTCAGCCGTTTTCCGACTCTCGCACAACCTTTTCTGTATGTCGGCGCGCCCGATGCGAGAATCGGAAAGTTGCTTGGCCAGGAGCTGGACCTGCTCGCCCGAATAGCGAGCCTCGTTTTCCCGACGCTCTACGTCCTCGGCAGTGCAGATCTTGTCATGCAACAGCTGATCACGGTCGAGACGGTGATCATCGAGCTGTTGTAGGTGGTCCACCATCTCGACCATTGAGTCTTTCATCGCCTCAATACGTTCATCTGGAAATAAACATGGAGAGTCAAATACGGATTACAGAAGAAGTGAACGAGATAAACGTACCCTGATGGCGGATGGTAATAGTCAGCGAACCGATCAGCGACTGTAAAGAGGCGACGGTGTCCGAAGGCTTGAAAAGTCGCAAAGCAGCGAGGTCAGCTGATAGATGATCACGCTCCATTGTCAAACTCTGAACGCGATCAGTCATGCCTCGCAAGTCTTGGCCAAGTCGGTCGTGATCTAGCCGGAGAGTCGACAGCTGGGCAGCCAGATCAGCGGAATCATGTGCCAAGGAATCAGCAACGATCCGACGGTCGGATTACTCCGCGTTAAGTGCCCGATTGGTATCATACAGAGAAACCAACGCGGGAATTGCACTTCGGAGTTCCGACCGTAGTCGGCAAGCCTCCACGGACCCCAACGTGAATGGACCCGATCCATCTATCAGGCGAGCAAGCTGTTCCAAGTAACGGAGGGGGCGATCTGAGGAAGGTTGAGCGGGAGGATTCCAAGGCGGGCGATACGAAGCGAGGGTCGTCGTCGGACGAATGAGGCTGGTCGTGATCGGCGTCGAAGTCGTGATCGGGGTGATCGCAGGAGTAGTCGAACTGGAAACGGAAGGCGAAGCAGCGATCGGGCGGGCAGCCGAAGAAGACGAAGAAAAGGAAGAGAAGATCGGCTCGAGTCAGCCATGTTGATCACCAGAGAGGAAGTTTGGAAGTGAGTGAGTCGAACTGCAGTCGTTGTGCGGCTGCAGTTTGTCTCAGGGGCGGCTGTGGTAAAGCGATCGGAAAATATTGAGAATGAAGTGGACCACACATGACCGTTGATTGGTGACGACAGAACACCCATCAACATATGACGGTTGATGGGTGGGAAGAAGCTGATCACAGTTAAGAGGAAAGGTGGCGGACAACGGGTAATCACGATGTGAGGAATCAGCTAAGTACTGACGTTACGCCCAGTCCCAGACACGGATGGAACGATGGAGATCACGATCACGATCGTTATCACAGTTACTAAGTGGAGTTCCCGTGGATGTAATATGAGATGAGCAACTGTTGACATGACGTGTCAAGGGCAGTCGTCCAGCCGATCTATGAATGGTACAGTGGTTGAAGCTGATCATGACACGAAGTTACGGCCTGATCAGCTTATTATGCCCGAGCAATGAAGATTAGAAGTGGAATGAAGTCGGGCATGTGGAGTGACAGGCTGTGTGAGTGATGATAACCTATGGGTGTGCTCGAAGATGACGTGGTAAGGCCTGATCAGGCCTGATCGGCCGAGATCAGTTTTTTATGGTTGTCCTGACGGGGTATAAAGGTCGGGAGCATGGTTTAGAAGATGAGTTGAGTCGTGATGATGATGACCTAGAGCGCCCCCGGGAGCATGGTTTAGAAGATGAGTTGAGTCGTGATGATGATGACCCAGAGCGCCCCCGAGGTGATCAAGGGCTTATCGGCCTGATCATCACCTGATCACTCGGTTGATCACCATGCCGATCGTGATCAGGGCTGATCAGCCTCTGATCAGCGTTCAGATGCAAGGGCAAGTAGGTTCTCGGTTTGGTCGGGCTGGATACGAAGTGGACAAGTGCTGAAGAGCAGATCTCAAGTGGTTTCAAGGTTGTTTGTCGAAAATCGGGGTGGGTCAAATATCTTTCTAAGAGTCGGGTCGTGATCAGGGCAAAAGTGGTACAGATCAGCTTGAAGGTGCAGCCAGGATGGGCAAGGTGGTGCTACGCAACCGTGCAACGAAGTAAATAGGTTCGAAGTATAAGTCAGGCATGAGTTGATGTACGGTACACAGGTATAGGACATTGCATATATAAAAACAGGTTTAGATTTTCCCCCTAAAGCAAAGAGTCGCTCCGCCACGTGTTGCGGTCATTGGGAGCACAGAGTTGATTAGTCCCCTCTTGCTCAACTAATTCCCGGTTAAGACGCGCTTAGACGCATTTTGGCTTACCGGAAGACCCCCGACGGGTTTGTTTTAAGTGATCGAACCTCACCCTCAACGCACACGTGTTTGGAACACGTCAATAATATTGGAAAAGGTTTTGTGGAGATAACGTTTGTGGATTACTGTGGAAGATCGTGTTTTGATCGCGTTTTCTTGGTTTCGTTATATCTCTCTCTCATTGGCTGGCCTGATCAGACGAACTTTCCTGATCAGTGCCTAGATACTGATTAAGTATCGACCCCAACCCGTTCTCCGGTGAAGATTTCCACCCGAGGACACCCCCCGTCTCGAGAAGGTCATCCCCTCCGACCTGATCAAGATAATCGTTTTCGTCACCGAGTCCACCTAAGTGAGTGTAACCACCCCCGATCAACGGGTACACAAGGTGAGATGAAGATAAACATAGATCCTGATGCGCATGAAGACCGGCCAGATGACCGGGAGGATCAGATCAGCCATCATAATGGTGATTCATCTGATTCAGATGCTGATCAGGATCAACGGAGTACCCCCTCCGATAGTTGGTCGTCCGGGCCAGTGGGTATCCGGATTCCACCCAAGACTTCGGTCATGGATTTGGAAATCGGCTCCACCACACAAGACGAGTCACAATTAATTTGATTGGGAAGCTATACGAATTATTACGGGGTCTACTGCAGGCATCGTAATTCGCTATTCTCAATCGCAGTGGGCATCACCAATAGTGATTGTCTTGAAAAAGAACAAGAAGGATATCCGATTGTAAATCGATTATCGGTTAGTGAGCCAATTAACAAAACTCACGGTCTAGTCTATGTCTTTGAACGATGACTTGCTAGCAAATTCCGAGAGCTTTGTGTCAATATGCTCCATGGACAATGCTAGTGAATATTGGTCAATATTGATGGAGGAACGGGCTCAACTGATTACTGCTTTTATTTGCCCCTTGGGACATTCGAGTGGTTACGTATGTCGCAGGGATTTGCGCCGGCGTTCTACCAAAGAGTTATTGACAATGCTTTATCGACTATGAACCGACGCAATGACAATAAAAATCTGTCATGTGTCACAGTGGGATATATGACGAAGTTGAGTTAGTGAATGCACAAGATACGAATGGGAGTCAAGGGCGGAGTCTGATCTGGATTTGATTGAGGACGTGTTTTATTTAGGAACAGTGGAGAGGTCAACAGCCAAGCCAATAACTGGAAGTCGATCATACCTTTATTATGCTACTTTCGGCGCGCATACGTGGGACGAAATATGCGTGATGCGGAAAGTTTGTTGCAGTCATTCAAGTACTGGGGAATAACGATGTGTTTACCCAAGAGTTAATTTGGCACGCGAAGTGTTGAGTTCCTAAGTCATAATATTTCGAGACAAGGATTTCAGCGGACGCGAGGAATTTGGAAGAAATATTAACTATGCCATTTGCGAAGACAATGAAAGGGGTACAGCGTTTTCTCGGGGGCCTCATCTACTACCACCGATTCATCGACAACTTCGCTACATTCTAGGCAGCGCTATTTGAACTCACTGATCTCATGTTGCAGGTTGGGACTCAGCTAGCCCATGTACAGAAAGCGTTTGAACTATTGAAGCAGCGCTTGGTTGACGCACCGTTATTGCGACATTTGCAACGGTGTAAACCTATAGTGATCAGTTTGTATACGAATCGATGGGCATTTGGGGTCATGGTGTGTCAAGATTAGGGCAACATTTGCATCCTGTTCGGTTTCTTAGCAAGATGTTTAAAGATGCAGAAACTCGGTATTCTGGAGCTGAACAAGAGGTTTTAGCACTGTTGAAAACACTGCTTGATACCAATAATTTCTTGTATGGACACCATGTTACGGTGCACACAAGATAATCTACAATCAAGTGGTTGTTTACGTCCAAGCGTTTAACTGGACGAGTAATCCAGCGGGCTGCCATGTTGTCATGGAAATATTCGAAAGAACCATGAGGCAGTGGGATTGTCAGCTATATCTACCACAAAATCGGATGGATGAAAAGCTAGAGGATATAGCCCCAATAAAATCGATACGGGATATTCCTACAATTAGACCTATCGCGGAGTTGAAGAGGGACAGTGCTGGTTTTGTGCTCACCTTTAACGGAGCAGTGAAGTTGAAGGAAGAGAAATTGGGCACTTTTCGAATGATATTGTGGTCCTTGCGGACGTGGCAAGTGGTAGCTGAATACGACCTCAAACCAGAACTGACAGTAAATGAAAGTGAATATCATGGATTATTTGGAGCGCTCAAATTAGTGAAACGCCATGAGGTTCGCACTGCAATTGTATGTGGGGATTCACGGATTGTGATTCGTCACGTGAATGGAGACAGACAATGTAATCAAGTGTCGCTAGCCATATGGCTTAATAAAGTGAAGGTAAAACATATCAGATTTCGATACAATTAACCTAATTCGCATCGCAAGGCGGTACAATCAACCTGCAGATTTGATGGTAGCTTTATCAGCTGGAACTATAAATACTACAGAAGAAAAGGAAAACTTAAGATTGTTGAACACGCTTCCCGACATGTTATATCAAAATTCTATACCGAGACCCATAAAACCATCTACTGGAATTGTTGCATTAGTGACTGCGGGGGGTGATGGAACAGAAGAAGTGCACAATATTACGAAAATAAGTGTGCCCATTACATACAATCCAGGGTTGGTGTGGTAGCGAAATGATTAAAGGTCGTTTGTGGTCACTCGTGGATTAGCAAAGAAAGAAGGCGTCAGGAAGGCCATACCACCCGCTGTAACACCTCAAGAGAAAGCGCACAAGAAGGTACAACTATCGAGGTGATGTGTTCTGCGACTGGGGATAAGATACCCGCTAAACCAACTGAACAGTTCCTAGCGCAAGCACAAGAAGAACGTTTTCAGAGGATTGCAAGGGATCAGAGATGGGATGAGTGGTTTTCTCAAATAATAGCTTATTTGAGTGGAGAGGGAAACAATATAGCCTCCATGAGCGCCCCGAAGAAGATAGACCGAGTATCAGTGGGTTTTGTGCTGGATGCAACCACTGTATTGTACTACAGTCCATGGAGTGGTAAATAAGAAGAGTCTATGCTTAGATTGATTGGTTTTACCTTCAACATCATATGAAGATCTCGTACAGGTATATCACACTGAGGTTGGGAGTGGTGCACATCAAGGAGTTTCGAAGGTATTTGCAAGATTACGCTAGCTATACTTCTGGAGGGGCATGTACGCGTATACTGAGAATTTCGTGGCGTCGTGTAATAACTGTTGCCACGGCTAAAGGCAAGCCGGCATACAAAGGGAAGTCAAGCGGGAATGTTATTGCGACCAAGTCTTTCTAAGTATTAGCGATCGATTTTGCTCTCCCGCTACCAAAGAGCCACGACGGAAATGAAGCCCTGCTGTTCACATGTATTTTATCGGGGTATGTGATTCTAGTACATATGAGATGAACAACGGCACGGGATGTTACGGTTGCATATGTATAAGTAGTATTCAAAAGATGCCGAGCACAAGAGATGATACGACATGATCGCGTTCCGCGATTAGTGAGTACAATTTTCAAAAGGTTCAATCGCATGTTAAAGCAGAAACAAAGACCGACACTTGCCTATCGACCTCAAGCTAATGGAAAACAAGAGCGGTCGATGCAGGAAGTGGTGATAGCGATTAAATGATACATTCCGGACCCAAAACAACGAGATTGGGATGATTCGGTTCCCAATTGGAGATAGCATTGAATACCTCAGTCAATCTGCATTACCATCAAACCCCATTTTACTTAGTACATGGGTGGGATGCTAGGGCTACTATGATTCCAACAAAACCTCGTTATCAAAGAGGGAGGGGTTAGCATGGCATCAGCAACAAGTTGTTCGTCAGGAGAAATCGAGAGTACAACCAGAGTTTATTCAGAACCGGCCGATAGAAGAAATGGCGGCGAGACATAATGATGCTGCAACGAACGGATTGTGGACGACCACTCATACGGCGTATTGACCGGGAGAGCTGGTGTGGCTATACCACGATCTAGTGAAACCAGGCTTATAACTCACTTATGGCGTGGGCCTTATCAAATGGGGGACGAGGGAATGACATGGTATATCGGCTCCTGTTAAGGAATTCTGATACGAAAATTTATCCTTTGGTTCATATCGGGCGTTTGAAACCGCACATTTCTATAATGAAGAGGCCTCAAGGCAAGCTGCAGGTACAGGATAAATTGGAATTGGAAGACGAGCTGCTACCGAAAGATTCGTGGTATGAGCCAGGCTGTGATGATGACTGGGAAGTGCAAGAAATCCTATGAAAAAAGAACGAGGATTGAAAAAAAACAAATGGAATACCTCGTGAAGTGGAAATGTTTTAATGATCCCACTTGGGAGAATGAAGACAACCTCACCTACTCAGCTCAGTGCTAACGGGTACACAAGGTGAGCTTTACAAACATGGATCATCCAAGTCGTCACAGCCTAGGTGATGGAAGTGACCGATCCAGCCGGCTGGATGCTGGCTCGGACAAAGACCTGGATGGGCGGAGTAACCCCTCCGAAAGTCAGACATCTGGGCCCCCTGTGGGTGTTCGCATCTCAGAAGGAATTTCTGAGAGCGACTACACCACAGATGCCTGAAGGCAAAGTGCCCCGACAAATGGGGTATGTTTCGATTGGTCACGTAGATATACCGAGTGGCAGAACCTGGCGTATCAGGTACTATAAAAAGTTGATGCAATAAAAGCATGGGGATGAATCGAAAGAAGCTGCGCAAACGACAGATGAGTGTGAAGAAGTGGAAGCAGTGGAAAATTAGTGCAAGGGGCGACCTGAATTACTAAAGACACTGTGGTGAGAGAAGATACACAAATGATTGCGTGAGTGGTGGGTTGGGAGAGAAGGAACACGATAAATGCGCATGTGGAACAACATCAGAGCCACGAGACGCAAGAAACAAGACAAAAAAAGACGATACAAAGAAGACACTACAATACATGCCACGACCCTAGTTGGTTGAGCACAGAGAGTGTGGGCCCGAGTTGGCTACCACTAAGAAGAAACAGTCAAGTAACATGACACACTGGGATGTTGGCACAAGTAATGAAGCTATAAGTGGCATTAGGAGTGGCATCACTCAAGGGGGACACAGTAATTCAAATTACAATGAAATGATTGGAGAAATTTTGAGTTTGGTTTTTATGATTACTGCATGTGATGAAACGGCCTTAAATGTGTGTCGCCGAAGCGTACAAAGACAAAGCGTGATGAAAAGACCTTAAATGTGTGTTGCTGAAGCGCAAGGAAAGAAGTGAATGTTGCGGAACGGCCTTAATGAGTGCCGTAGAAGCATGGAGTAAGGAATGTGGTGTGCTGGAAACGAGCATGATCACAATTGGTGAGATGTCTATAGAAGGATCGTTTGAACCAAGACTTGTTGGTATACGAATACAATTTAAAGTGGAATAAATAACCAACGGGAGGACGTTGGTGGAGATAGATGGAATTTACGGTATTGTCGGTATCATTTTGGGTGTGAATCACGGTACTATCTTGATTGGTTCCAGTTGGGTTTGTCCAAAACGGTGCGAGATTTTGAGGAGTCAGATCTTGGTGCGGTACATCCAATACTGAAGGGGACCGTAAAATCCTGCGGAAGAAAACGTTGTACACGCCCGTTTGGAATATCTGGCGCGCGCTCTACTCAGTACAAAGAGAAGATTCATGGAGACAACTAAGCCTAAGACGGGTGAGGAGGAAACCGCCCGCGCAGTAGACAGTGAAGATTCTCGGTTAGGAGTAGTGGTGGAAGTTCCAGAGGAGGCTAAAGAGAAGAAAGAAGATGCAGAAGGCACAATCAAGATGGGGGAAGGTGGGATACCCGCTAACGAGAGTAGTACGCGGAATATGACGCAAATGATGTCAAAGAAACCTGAGAAATCCCCTAAAAAGGTGAATCCATGGACAGAGGAACAAGTGACTGCACTCAGAACGCCAGTGGATTTACCAAAGAACAGCGGTGCACCCAAGGCGGAGATATGTCGACCATTTAACGACATGTGCTAGGGAAAACAATGGCCGGCGAGAACAGAAGCGGCGTGCCAACAGAAGTGGATTACTAAACGAAATTTGATACGTGGAAAAAAGAGCAGCCAAAATGGGCGGAAGACATTAAGCGCCGACGTTTCACGAATATGCTAGAATGGTTAGAAGAACACAACAAGGCTTTTCCAGAACCGTTGGGAAGGCGAACCGCGCGAGCGATTGAATCCAAGCTACGTCACGGGACTGCAAGCGTTATGAAAGATAACGAGATCACAACGGATAGACATGATGACGTCTCATGCAACTTCACGGTAGATCAAGGAGGAAGATGAGGTGTTACTGGCGTATATGGAGAAGAGAGATAAAGATTACGGTCGCATTAGCAAACATCTAGCACGAAAGAAACAAGCGCACAAATGGCCAACACTATCGCGGTCTAAAGTGGCGGTTGAACGGCGAATAAAGCGACTACACTTAGAACAAAGACAACGTAAAACGATCCACAACTTACGGGGGAAATGACCAAGAGGATATATCGCAAAAAGCAATAGCGCAAGGAAAACCCAAATTTGTAGTGTGTCGTCAAATGGCTAAGGATACGGGAATACCCTGGCGATACATTCACACTAGGTGAGTGGCGCTGGCGATACAAGCTGAAAATGCTGGAACTCATAAGGAAAGTTTATCCAACTGTGGATCACCAATCAACATAGAAGAAGTTAACCATCTTCGTCTACCCCCGCCTGATGGATGGGCCGATGAGGAGGAAAATGCCAACGAAGGCACAACTATTGGTTCGGAAGTGACGGAACAAGTGGATGACGAGCTAGTGAATTTAACTATGGAGGAAGGCGAGATAATCCAGTTGCGGCGAAAGAAAATACAGAACCGTCAAATCAAGAACAAGTGGATAATGTAGCAAGTGACAAGAGATGATGGTAAATATGGTGAAAGAAAGTAATCTACTACAGTAGAGAAAGTGTCACGAATTGTTAGCGCTTGGTCGTTACAAGAAAACAATAGAAGTGCTTGAGGAGACGGAAGATGACTCTGATAACGATAGTGATCAAGCAGCGAACGACAATAAGAGCCAATGCAATAATAGTGACGACCCCGATCCGGGATTACGAACGGTTGTGGGATTTGCCACGCCGTTGAAAAATACAGACGAATCAGAGAGTGGTCTTCTGTCACGGCGAAGAGACATGCAACCATTTGCCATTGGAGAGAAAAACGGTCTTACGCCGGACATTCGAAGCTGTGTATGGAAGTGTTGTGTGGCTAGGGGTTCGACTTTGCATGATGTTTATGACGCATCCGTACGTAAACAACAAGGGTGGATAGCTGTTTCAACAGGAATACCAGAAACTATGTTCGGGATGCTAAAAAGCAATTTGTACTATTACGACAAGTGGAACGACCTGTTCGCGTGACACTAGGAGAGATGAGATTGTTGATGGTAGCAGTTACGTTGGTGAGACGAGATCGGTCGTTATTATCTTTTTTCTGCGTGTGTTGGGGAGTGTCATAAGGGCCGTGTAGAGCAAACTCTGTTGTTTGCGAGTGGATATTAACAAAAACCCACGGTTGGTATATAAAGGTACCTGTCGACATTGGAAATTTTTACAAGACCATGAGATGCATTTGGATATGTTCCATTCAAACGCAGGCTATTAGCTATCGAGGACATTAGCTGCGCATAGCGATGCGTGGTGCAGTACCTCCGAAGAATATCTCGCAATGGCCGAGAGCACAAATCAGTATGACACAGTTGAAAATTATGAGTTATGGAGTGGGACATTGTATCACTTAACAGTGGCCGTATGACTCTAATCGGATTACAGTGGAACATATGCGGCCACTAATCGATAGTCTCATATATGTTCATTTGTGTGGTAAGTGGTTGAATACTGGGAATATCTCTGGCTCCTTACGCACATGGAGCATAGGGGAGTTATGCTCTCACGACGGACACGATTACGTGAAAATGGGGTTTGGAATTCTTGTGATGGTAGCCAGGCAGCATGTAATTTTGACGAATGCTTACGTTAGTGATATTACGCAGTGTGTGGATAATGTATTTTGGGAGTCCAAGTCCCCTTTCTTGAATCACATCCGACGATTCATTACTGTTGAAGAATTGGCAATTATGAATCTGCTGCCGGCAGTAATGCAAAAAATCATATTACGAGACTCAACCACTGAAGATCGAGCTGATGCAAATGTGACTAAGGTGTTGGGGGGGGCAGGGCATACAGATACTGTGCGAAAAACCTCGACGAGAGTCAGTGCAAAGTGGTGACGGGAAAGGCTAACGAAACGAGAAGTAATTTTAGCACGCGGACCTTACGGATATGAAAAGACGACCACTATTGCTTCACTAATTACACCCTTTTGGGAAACTTATCCTGATAAGGTGGTGGCTATTGTGTCAGAAACAAATGCGGCTATCGATGAAAATTTAAAGAAACTGTTGTCGTTGGAGACCGTGAACGAACAATCCATACTACGACTTGGAACAATTGACGGAGTTGAAGGAATGTAAGGAACGTTTCATCAGCGAAATCGAGAAATCAAAAAGGAAACGTTTGTGGAGTACGGGGTGGAATCAATATAGCAAGGCAATCATGCGACGGAACTTGAACCTAGTGTGGAGTAAAACCAGGGTGATATCGGCTACATTATCACAACCGAGCAGACGTGAATACCGTGCTCTACAATTCCATCTCACCATTAACGATAAAGGGGCACAGACATGCGAGTTGGCATTCTTACAAGCAATACGACCAGCAACCTAGACGATGGTTGCTATTGGTGACCCCTACCAATTATATGCATATACACCTCTGGATTAAGACAAGAGGAATTTTTACAACCTAAGCGATCGACGTCATAAACGGACCTGGTCAATAGGACACACTTTTGAACATCACATGGCACAAAAGCAAAAGGTGCCGGCTTTCCATGGGATTATTATTTTGCTGTCACCCCAAGATTACAGCCTTTTTGCAAACGTTCAAAATTGTCGACCGCACTGCTCCAAGCGACAATTTTTTGAAAGAAATGGAGCTATCCTTCACTACATGTGCGGAATGTGGGAAAGTGAGATTTCGAGACAGACTGTCTGGAGATATGAACGTGCAGTGTGGATTAGCACCCATGACGATTTCGTTTGTGAAAGTACTGGAAATTCGTATTCCGACGAACTTAATAATGGGATCGAAGTAGCTCTGACGGTGGAGTTGATTAGACGAGTCAATGATGCATTAAGTTTAGATATTGAAGAAACAGCGAGATCAAAGATTCGTACGCTGCTGATAATATCGCCATATCAGAAACAAGTTGACATAATTCGAAAGGAATTTCATAAACTGAGCGGCAAAGACATGGATAAATTAGTGATCAATATCACCACCGATTCTAGCCAAGGCAACAAGGCGGGTATAACAATAGCCTCTATGGTTCGAACTCGATCGTTGGGGTTTAAGCAGGACTACCCCGCCAGATCACTGGTTTCACTGAGCCGATCGAGACAATATCTGTTCATTCGGGCGTTGAGACGTACCTACGAGCAATGTGGTGGATGGGCGAGATTGATAAGGAATCTGATGAGATTCGGATGCCAAGGTATATCACTCAATGGGGAGAAGCAGATGCGTTACGGGCGATACAGATATGTCAAGATGCAGAACAAGAAGTGTGACATAGGAAATATGGTGGTTAAATATGTCAAGGATGGAAGGGTGCTCGCTGTTGCCCGCGGAATGCTGTGGACTCGCAAGGGGCGGCTGTGGTAAAGTGAATGAAGTTTTGTCATTTGAAGTTCAACACTAGGATGGCGACTCATTATTGGACGATAACAAATTTAGGTTTAGTAGCCAGAAGTGGAAATATATAAGTAGGGATACATAAGTAGGAATACATAAGTAGAAAGTATCGATATGAAGTGACCTGGTAGATGTACTTCTATATCTTATTTTTAATAGTTACGAAACTTCCCCCCTTTTAGAACTGACTACTCCGACACCAAGCGTCTGAACTACTTACAAGATACTAGCACTACCCGAACGTCCCCGCAACTACAACCAAGCTAGCTAAGAAGGAGTGTTCGCATTGACTTCACGGTTGATTGCTCCCTTAGTGTTGGTATAGTGACCTCACCACGTCATTATTCTATCTAAGTTTATACAGCGAGGCTTACACTGTCGGTCTGTGGATTTAAGTGCCCGGGAATAAACGTTTGAGAGATTAGTTTATTTTTGTGGCTTATCGTACACAATTTTTGGATTAAGTACAAAATTTGAGGTACTCTACGACAAAACCATGCTTGTCAAGCATCTTCAAAATACACTATGTACTCTCAGTTCGGACACCGTCAAAAATGCATTACCTGTATCCAATTTATTTTTTTATAGATATTAAATATCGCAAAACAAATTTGAACTGACAAGCTCACATGGTGGTCATCGCTCCAATCATCCAGCATCAACTGGAGACATGACGCCATGGATACTGCTCTGGGCTTCGTGCTCGTACCAAGCGTTTTTTACTTCAGGCCATGCCAACACGTTCACCAGTTTACAAAATGCTGCGGGATTCGTAGGTTTTGACACTTATAATTTCTACCCTGCAGGAATACTCCTCGGTCTCAACACCTTTGGCTGCTTTGCGTTAGCCATCCTAGCACTGCCGTGGTTAAGCTTGAACCAAGCTTCTGATAGGAGACTTGCTTTTGCTGCCTATTTTGCGCTCAATGCGCTAGTCTCCAACGAAATGGTCTGGGCAATCTTTGCCCCCAAGTTTATCTTTGACGGCGTCATCCTGCTTGTGACGGAGTGTCTCCTGCTTCTTCTGTACACACCATTTCAACGGCACAACGATCCAGCAACCAGCTCGAACATGCGCGAATGCATTCTGATTTCGTGCAATGGTATCCGTGAAGTCACAGCCTTTTCGATGGAATGCGGTACTAGCGATGAAGTGCACAGCGACGAGTGACACAATTTGTTGCGCTGAGGCCGATCGAGTCAACATGGAATACAATAGCGTAAGTCTATTGTTTGACAAGATTTCACTCAGATTTATGTCTTGATGGACTAGCTGTCGGCTCCTCGATGTAAAATCCTTCTGTTTTCGCTTCCCACGGTGCCGGTGTAAGTGACATGCTACTAGGAATGTCGACCTGTTCGTTCGCACAGAGCGCTACAAGCTTTTGAAACGAAATCTCTCGCACATTGCAACTTGAGCACAACACGCAAGAGTAGACGATCAACGAATCTTTAGCAGCTTCTTTCCGTTCTGCGTATCTGGGCGTAACCAGCGAAAGAGCTCCTCAGTTTGCACAGTTACAAATCACGATCCGGCCTTCGTACTCATGAAACAGACAGGCGACGAGAGATGAAAACAAGGCCTCTAAGGAAGCAGATGTGCCAAGCCGATCTATCCGCTTGCTGATCCTCGTGGCTTCAATTTCGTCGCAATGATCTTTGAATTCAGGGAGGTGCCAATGGCAACGACGTCCGGGTGCCACCGCACGATGATTGTAGGGTCTTTTTCATCGTTCACTATAATCCTCTAAACCAATTCTCGGGGCTGTTGAACGCATAGAAGTCAAAATTAGCCTCTAAAAATCGTTTTGTAGCGTCCGAATTCCGTACCTTCAGCTCAAAATTCGCTGGCAAACCATCAACTTCAACCGGTACATTCAGCTCCGCTGCACCTTTTGCACTTAATAAAACTCGAGTGCTCAACGTTTGCCCATATTTTTATTATAATAGTCACACGTCAAACGGTTAAAGAGACTCGAAGAAAACACGTTTTCAGCACGACAAACGTTTTCCAGTTTTCGCACCTGAGAAGGAGAGTGTAAAGGCAAGCACTTTTTCTTCTTCTCTTCATACGTGACGAATTAGGCGTCGAATGCTGGAATATTACGGCAACGGACACACACAGCAATACAAGCTGACCAAATTTTACAACATACTGAGCGCAGTTACAATTTGAGTGGCGAAAGAAACTAAAGGAAATATTGCCACAGCTCGATCAGATTGATGCGACACCCACGAAGAAGAGATTAATGGCAAGAGAAACAAACTGTAGGACTGAGCCTTGAAGGTAGCTAGTAGAACATATGACTAGAGGTGAGCTATACTGAACTTCACATATCATTTCTTTTTGTTATGTTTGCGGCACTGTCTATCTATACCTCATCTTGAGTTGCGATATCCTTTGACAATTAATTCCATCTAAACCCATATACGCTTGGTGGGTGTCCGAAGAGAGAGTACATAGTGTAGTCACTTCCTGGTCTATCGGGTAGCCCGTCGTAGGGTCTCCTAGTATTCTCATGCCGAGAAATTTTTCCACGTTACCTAGATTCTTTAATTCCAACACTTGCATGTCTGTGAAAAAATTGTCAACTAATTTCGTATCCGTTGCCGTCACCAGTAAATCATCCCATAGACTTAAACCGCTATGGTTCCTTTTTATTCACCCGTACGAAAACACATGTGTCCGTCAAACATTGAGAAAAATCCATCTTGGTAAATGTTTCACGCAGCAACTCGTACCGTAATCTTCCGGCTTGTTTCAAACCATAGAGATTTCGTTTCAATCTCAAGATTAGCTCATTTGAGCTCGCTGCTTACAGATTATCCAACGTGTCATATGCTACCTCCATGCCTTGAGGTACTTGCAGGTAAATATCATACTCTTTCTCAGTGTGTGCCTTAAGATAGACACTTGGTACATCGTCGTGCCTCGCTCGAACATTCTATACGATAGTCAATATAAAAAAATAACCTTCATGTTATTTATCTCCATAACTGTTGAGAACTTAATGAAATAATCTCTCCATAAACTTGTTTATCGTCACGAGCCACTAATCGCGCTTTATATCGCTCCATGGTACCATTGCTCTTGAGTTTAGTTTTATAAACCCATTTGGTAGGCAGTGGCTGTACTTCGTAACTCTTCTTTACCAGTACCACGTTTGCAGGTCCTCCAAATCCTTAAATGCTGCCCTTTCAGCCACTTTCGACTTCACATAATGCTTTCCCTTATTTGAGCTTCTAAATAGCTGTTAGGATCAGGAACAGTGGCAATTTACCATCTTCCATGTGACCGGTATCACAAACTGCAAACGCAAAAAGACGATTTTTTCCCATTTACTTCGTTTTCACCACTATATTGACTCGAAAAATCCTTCTCACTTGTAGCACACTATTTTTGGTCAATTCTAATTCAATTATTTTCTGCGTTTTCTTGACCTATCTTGATAATTTCCGCCTTGATTTTTTCATATTATGTCTGCTTTCGGAATCTGGATCTGCTTTCTCCTTCGAACGCGCGTTATCTTCATCTTTTTCGCGAGGTACTATCATGTTTCCACTCCATTACCATTAAGAGCACGCATCAGCTTCTCGTTATCTTTCCTTTTCAAAGTCTCCTCTTGGTACACATGTCTTATAGTTGTAACTACTCTATTCTAGAGAAGAAGAACCTTGTACCCCTTGATTTCATCACTTTATCTCAAAATTAACGCTTTTTCAGCGTGTTTTCCAAGTGATTTGTTCTTTGCATCGCGCCACACCATACATGGTGATCAAAAAATAACAATGTCCGAAATGTTCGCAGCTTTTTTAGTAAGAACTTCAATTGGCGACATCCTCTCGATACTTGCACGTGTCGGGCTACGATTCAGAATATAACTCGCATATTCTGCAGCTTCCAACCAAAACATCAATGGTACTCCAGTTCCAAAGAGCATACACCGTATCATATTAAAAATTGGCCTATACATTCGCTACGCTTTTCCATTTTTGGCGGGACTCCCTGCCACCGTAATATGTCTTCTTACGCCGGTACGTTTACAGAATAAATCTACATTTCTACTCTCCACCACCATCTGTTCTTAAAACGTGAATGCGAAATTAAATTCTCCTTCATATCACGTCAAAAAATGCTCAAATTTCTTTTAATTCGAAAACTGATCCACCAAAACCACCAAAAAATGATTTCCACGACAATTTCTTGGCGTAATTGGCCCTTTGGCATCGCTGCAAGTAACGCAACCAATTTTGTCTATTGGTGCGTTATGCCAACTATCCTGTTTTTATTGTCTTGGCTTCGTGGCTTTATCTACGGCACAGGCCAGACAGTTCGGTCTGCGTCTGTCTGTCAGTTTTATGCCTGATGCCGGATCTTTAGCCAATCTCGCCACAGTATCGTACGACAAATGACCCAAACGTAAGTGAAAGTAATGTAACGACCCTTATTGCATGTCATCACAAGTGTCATCATGCACAACCGTCATTACCATGTTCGAAAATCGTTCGGAAACACTTGTTTCTTTGATTAACTTCACTCTCGCGGTAAACACGCAACCAGATACTTCCATATGAAACAGTACGTTATCGCCATGCATCATCTGCATCCTTTTTTTACTGTCTTTCAGTGTACACCCTTTCTTTTTTTAACACCCAAGCGAAAAAAGATTCTTGGTCAAATTTGGTGCGTAAGAAGCTTCCGTCAGTAATAGAGTTGAAAAATTGTCTTCAGTCGTACTTTTTTCGACTTTTGTGACTTGAGACTTGCTCAATCCGGGAAAATAGGTCTTCATTGTCATCAACGTCTTGACATTTTCCAGAAACTCGTCACTCGAGACAAGGTGCCGACTTGCACCACTATCGATAATCGATATGTCGTCGTCCATTAATATGTATTTCTTCCTCTCGCACTCGATTGTCGATAACACGAAACCCTTGTCACTGTTTTCTTCGGTTCTTGTCCTAGGTTTACGCTCGAACCGCTTGCATTGGCTCCTTCGATCGCCTTGACGACAATATTTTTGGGTATTTCCATCTGTAATGGGGTAACATTACATAAGTGATATTTACGTTGAAATATCACAGTTCAATTTCAGACTTGCCGTCTGAAATGCGAATATTGGATTATAGGTTATTATAAAACACCCTGAGACACAGACTCTAATACAATTATCGAATCTAAGAAGAGATCTAATAATATGAGTATTTTTAGATCAGTTTTATATTACATGTTTATATGATTAGCCTAGATCTAATTATACTAGTTAGCTCTAAACCACTCATAAATATATCACTCCTAAACTTACCGTCTTGCAGCCACGTTTCGTAGTTATATATTAATACATAATTAAGGGTCTATTTGATTAATTAAATAGTCTAACTCTAAGTTTAATCTTAATTAAACTATTGAGAAAAAATTACATTTGCTCCTAACCAATTGCACGCTTCCTCACTTGCAATTTAACAGTGTACGCCTGTAACAGCTAGCCTGTTGCACCTGGTAGCACTTTGTTGTCCGTCTGTTCCGTTCCGCTAGTGAACCAGCGAAACGAGGGTTTAAGAGCCGCTCGATCGACATGGCGACGACCAGCGATCGTGAACACAAGCGACAGCGCGCGCAAGACTTAGTGAGGGAATCTTTCCCTCACTTTCCAGAAAGAAATGTGGATACTGTGGTGGAGATGATGCGGGCCACGGGGACCGACATCATCGCCATCCTCCGAGGTAAAACATCGGAGGAAACCTTAGAAATGGTGAACCGTTTCAAGAGGGTTTACATAGACCCACAGGTGCGTTCCGCGACAAAATGTCGCGGTCGTCACCAACAACGCCCACCGCGAGCGTTGAAGTAGTAAAGGCGCGGATACTTCCCTTTACTGGCGAAGGGGGTGGACCACTTCGAAGATGTTTCGCAGAGGTGGAAGATGCCATCTCTGCGCAAAAGATTGCGGACCCGCGTTCACAAGATTAATTTGCCACCACATGCCTGGGCGGTCGCGCCAGGGCATGGGCAATGAGCCGCAGATCCACTGATGAATCTGCGTTCCTGGCTTATCAGAAAATAAAACCTGAGCTAAAGCTCAACTTCGAAGCTCCAGAAATGCAACTTAGTTGGCGGGAAGGGTTCATGGAGCTCCGGTAAGATAAGCTTAGTCTTCAAGCTTACGCTCAGAAGATACAATATTTGTTATCAAATATTGTGTATGAGCCGGTGCCCCCTGTCATGCAGGTCACTGGCTTCATGAGGGGACTGAACGACGGTCCCATCAATCAGAGTCTTTACCGAATTCCGCCAAAGCCTCTGAGGGATGTTATAGACCGAAGCATCCGAGAAGAATTTAGCATTCGTTCAGCATCGACGCATGCTGGGTTCAGTCGAAGGGCTCAACAGCCTTTCGACTTTAACATACCGCCAATGCAGCATGTTAATCATTCTTCGAACAGACGAAGTCTACATTTCGTCCCACGACACCAAAACCCCGCGCTAGAGCACGGGCGGAGGAGGTCCAGAACCGATAGACCTATCGGTTGCAGTTGCCTCGACCCCGAGGCAACCGAGAAACAAGATGTTCCTTCGCTGCAATAGATGCGCGAAGATGGGCCATTACGCCCATGAGTGTATGGCGCCACGGCCGACGCCACGCAGTCGGCGGACTGGACAGTCCGCTGGTCGGCGACATGGACAGGGGCAACCCTCTGTTGATGCAAAAAACGGCAACCTCCAGAAGGGGCGGGGTGCCTTACTGGACGGGTTATCTCATATGCCGACGTCGGGCATATGAGGATAATAGCCCCAGACAGGACTATGCCCTGTCAAAAGGTTCAGGGTGAAGGGGAACCTCTCATCACCCTGGAAATTAAGCCGCATGGAAACGATGTCCCCATGCGCGCTCTGTTTGACACAGGGGCGTCAAACAATTTCGCTAGATCTGAGGTTCTAACGTCGTTGGATTTCGTGGAAATTGAATCTCCACGAAGTGTGTTGTCAGTCCGGTTAGCAACAGATGCAACCGTGACTATACCAAAGCGTTTGGTTTGCACATGCTTCGAATTGGACGAACTGTCGTTCGAGGACGAATACATCGTCCTCGACCTTCCTGGTTTTCGATTTTCTCCCAGCGTGTCAACATGTGGCTGCGAACAGCTAGTTCGATGTAATCTTGGGCATCCCTTGGATGTCCAAGCATCAACCAACGATCGACTGGGCAAACCTGTCGATCGACTGCGGCGGACTCACAGGATCAGATCACCCTGTGAGTAATCCGGCTGTATCTAATGATAAAACCACAGAAACAGACAGTCTGGCGGGTAGCGATGGCACTACCAGGTCTGATCTCACACTATCTGCGGATGGTACACCCGCTGATAAAAAAGTCGAGAGGGACTTGCACACACAACGGAAGAGTCGTTGCGTATTCGTAACGTGTGCAACACGGGCGACAAACACCCCGGGTTGAATTAACCACGACCTACGACGGTCGTGGTGTGGAGAATTTACCCACGGTGGGAAACACCCACCGTGAAAACGAAGATACCGACACGGGTGTAAGTGACTCCCGTGTCGAAGACGGAGAACCCACGACTGAGAGCAGTCGTGAGTGCGAAAACCCCATGGTTGACAGTGGTCACCATGTTGACGATGTCTTGCGCACGAGTGATAACAATCACCGTGCTGCAGAACAGGCAATATATCAGATGAGTGCGTCTGATCATGCGGTTGTGTCCGCTGAGACGATAAACGTTTTGACGCAGACAGAGACTTGATTAGCTACCCAGTCTCTATAACTCGACAATCCCCCGAACTTAGGCTCGGAGGTGATGGCTCTTCCAGCCTTGAGCTGGAAAAAGTTCGTAGAGAACTTGCACAATGACCAGATCGATCAGATCTGTGTCATCGTTGCACCAGACGATGTTGTGGATATTCGTTCACGAATATCCACACTGCGGGCAGATGACATTGGGAACGAGACCGTTCCCAATGAACAAACCAAAGTTCAGCGCTTTGAAGCGCAGAGCTGGGAGTCGCTTAAAGCGACTTCCCTATACTACAAGGTACGTTGGGAATACGCTCACGTATTCCCGGAAGAAGTACCTTGCGAAATCCCAAAGGATAAGAGAATTAAGCACGAGATTGATCTTGTGCCTGGCACAAAATACTGTGTCACGCGGCAATGGCCATTACCGCGTGACCAGGTCAAGGCGATCGACGAGCTCTTTGAAACTTGTCGTAAGGCGGGACATGTGCGGGAGTCTACCGCACTCCAGTCCCACATTTTGCGTTAAGAAATCCACTGGTGGGTGGAGAATCGTTCATGCTTTTAACAAGCTGAGTGCAGCCACGGTACCGGCGCAGACGCCGATACCGCGGAAAGATGTCATCATTGATGGCATGAGCGGGAGCACCGTCTTCCGTGCTCTCGATTTAAGGGATGGTTATGTGGTGGAGCCGATTTCCAAATCCAGGACGGAAGGCTTGGGTGAATCCGGATATCCACTAGCCCGGACGACCAACTATCGTAGGGGGTACTCCGTTGATCCTGATTGCCATCAGGATCGGATGAACCATCACTATGATGACTGATCCGATCCTCCCGGTCATCCGACCGGTCGGCACGTACGATAGAATCCATCCATCACCTTGTGTACCATATGATCGGGGGTGGTTACACCCACTCAGGTGGACTCTTTGATGAAAAGAATGATCTGGATCAGGTCGGAAGGGATGACCTTCTCGAGACGGGGGTGTCCTCGGGTGGGAATCTTCACCGGAGAACGAGTCAGGGTCGATACGTAGTTAAAATATCTAAAGGCACTGATCGGGAAACTTCGTCCGATCAGGCCAGCCAATAAAACGAGAGATAACGAGAAACCACGAGAACCACGATAAAACCACGAGCTTCCACAGTAAACCACAAACGTTATCTCCACGAAACCTTTCCAATTAATATAACCTGTTCAAAACACCTTCGCGTGAGGGGGTGAGGGTGTTTAACCCAAGTAAATCCCGTCGCGGAACTTCCGTCGAGCCAAAGTGCGACTATGCGCGTCTCGGCCGGGAATAAATGAACGGGGGAAGCCTTGGTAGCCCCCCGTTCCCAAAAGTAGCGCCAAGGGGCGCAACGACTTCTTTACTTGGGGAGGGAAAACCGAACCTGATATTAATATTATAAACCTAAGATCCGTACCAAATGTAACCTACACCAACCTATGTGGCTTACCTAAAACTTCTACCTTGAACTTCTTGTCACCTGATTTATTCCAGCATCTTCGTAGAACGTTCTTCGTTGATCTTTAACCTGATTTGTTCCCTTTTTCGACTGATCTTCAACTGATCCCGATCCGGTCCTCGACTGATCTTCAACTGACCTTGATCTGGTCCGAACCAGCTTTGATCGATCTTCAACCGACCTGACCTTCGCCCGATCTGACCCAATACTTCTGGGATCGGCACAAAATCAACTCGTGATCAACTTCGGGATCAGCTCAAACCAGCCCGGGATCAGCTTGGAATCACCTCGGACCAGCTCGAATCAGCCCGAAACCAGCTTACAATCCACTTCTCTTGTCGGTCCATACCTGTCTTCTGTCTCCAACATGCTTAACCTTGAATGGCCGACTCGAGATTAATCTTTCTTTGAGGTTGGACTCGACCCGATACCTGGAAGTCGATCAGGGCCGGCTCGCTGATCATCGTAACTGGTATTAGCTGGATCCAGCTGGTATAAACTATTCAAGCCACCGCCACATATACTCTTTTACGTACTCCATCTTCACGTCTTAAGGCTGATCCAACTCGTTTAGTCGGTTGGCCGAGATCTTCAACACCACGTCACTTGGATCACTTGGATCAGCGATAATCGGCTTCCATACACATACTCCATCATAACCAACACATCAAACAGTCCATAAACATTGATTCGCTACCTATGTCTTAGCCGGTCCGACTTTAAAGTCAACCCGGTCTGACATCTGGACATTCTTGTCTGGTCGTAATACTTGGCCGATCCACTTTTCCTTGGGAGAGGGTGCGCTAACGACGACTTTAGTACTTTTCTCCATAATCTCCACGACCCCGTTATTGTTCGCAACCTTTCAAGCCGGGTCGACTCGTCCCAGGAAGCTAATTGACACTTTCTGCCCACCTATGATGGGTTCTCTCAAGATCATACAGATAGCGCAGCGGTGTGGACAATTCGCATTTACATTTTTTAGAAACCGCATTACCACAGTTTCTACCAAATCCTTATTCGTGAGAAGGATATCCCTAACACGGCAGTAAGCACTCCAAGCGGTATGCTTTGGGAGTGGCTTGTGATGCTACAGGGGCTTCGAAATGCCCCTGCCACATTCAATAGATGCGGCACGCATTTATTGCGCCCGGTGCGAGAATTCACACCGAGCTATTTTGACGACGTGTTCACCCACAGCAACGCTGAACATGGTAAAATTGATGTAGATGTTCACATAACACTTCTACGTCAGGTGCTAGAGCTTATGCGTAAGCATAAGCTCTATGCAAATCTAAAGAAGTGCACCTTTGGTGCACCTGAAATACCCGTTCTTGGCTGCTTGTGGGCAAGAACGGGGTGCGCCCTGATCCGGAGAAGATCAGGGTAATTGTTGAATGGCCTACGCCAAACAATGTCAAGGAACTTCGAAAGTTCCTTGGCAACATCTTTGCACAAGTACTCGTGCAATTATGCTGGCCCTTATTCGACCTCTTTCTCAGTTTCAGTTACTGAAGAAAGGTGTCGAGTGGCACTGGGACACCCAGTGCCAAGACGCCTTTAATACAGTCAATCGGAGCTTGACTGAAGCGCTTGTCTTGGCTATAGCCGATAACGAGCGACTGCTTCACGTCGTTTGCGACGCGAGCGATTTTGCAATCGGCTGTGCCTTGATGCAGCGCGATCACGGTGATCGTGATCGCGTAATCTTTTACCAATCGCGTCCGTTGCGCCCAGCCGAGCGCAGGCTCCCCTCCAATCTCTGCCGGTTCCGACAGAGTGTGGAAGTCCATTTCCATGGACTTTATATTCGGTTTTCCGCCCGATCATAGTCGGAAGACTGGAATAGTGGTCTTTGTAGACCGTTTCAGCAAGATGGATCATCTTGCCGCAGTGTCAACGAATGTCACTGCCGCGCAAACAGCGCGGATATTCGTTGACACGGTATTCCGTTTACACTGAATGCCTTTAAACATAGTCCCGGATCGAGATCCGAGATTTACAGGACGTTTCTGGCATGAAACGTTTTCTTTGTTGGAACACAGCTGAATATGTCAACTGCGGACCATCCGAAAACGGATGGTCAAACTGAACGCGCTAACCGCATTCTAGGAGACATGCTGCGTTCATCATAGACGCATGCCTTCGAACAGTGGAGTGACTTCTTGCCACTCAATGAGTATGCAGTTAATAACTCGATGCATGCTTCCACATAGCATACACCGTTCTACGTGAATGCCTTGACGCATCCATGAACCCCAGCTTTACTTAGCCGTACGCCGAATTTAAGTGGCTCAAATTTTGAGCGAGTCGATGTGCAAGTTACAACCGCAACTTGCAAAGAGATCAACGAGTCTTCTACTGTAGATGCAGTAGAAGCTCAAAAAGCTTCAGTTGATACTGAAGCTGCCTACGAAGAGTATGTGTCTGCAGCAATGGCTGCAGACAAAGAAGACAGTCCATCTACTGCTAATAAAGCAGTAGGTGAATTTGTATTACAGCGCCAAGCTGTAATACGCTATGTGAAAGATGCACTTGCTTCTGCTTTTGATAAGAAGAAGCAGAATGCAGATAGAAACGGAAGGAAAAACACAAAATTCTTTCAAAAAGGTGAATTAGTATTGTTATCAACTACTAATTTGCCTACACATGCAATCAGCAACTTCCCTACACGGAAGTTACTCCCTAAATTCATTGGCCCCTTTAAGGTCCAAAGCGTTAAGAAGAATGCCTATACACTAGACATTCCCGCGGCCATGTGCAACGGTTTACGTTGAGAGGCACAAGCCGTACCAATCGTCTACGTCTTCGAACGAGACGCATCCCCACAGCGAATGCCGCGCTTCCTCAAGTCTCCCAAAAGAGACTTGTAATCGTTTTCCAACCGATTGAGGGAAGCTCGGAGATTCTCAATCTGCGCCTTTTGTCGATCAATTTCGACCAGCAGAAGATCATTCTTCTGCTGAATGGCCACGTGAGGGCTCAGAGTGTCGCGAATCTCACCGCGAAGAGAGCGATATGTCCTCACAGAGTGACCCATATCGGCGCCCAGCTCGGAGCAGTGCCTCTCGAGCTTGCGGAGCTGTGAACCATGCTCCGCAACAACGACGGCATGGGAATTACCAGCCCCCGCTGCCCCTTATTGATAATCAGGGGAATAAGCACTTTATTCTCGAGCGCTTGATTGCAAAGCGTTCGGTTCTCTATAAGAAGGGGCAGCGTACCGAGTACATGGTACGCTGGTTGGGATATTCCCAAGAGTTTGACTCTTGGGAACCGATTGAGGTTACGAGGGCGGATGTCCCTGACCTCCTGAAGGGGTTTGAAAAGGATACTTCTCCTCAAACTCGTAAGAAGCATCAACACTTGGTGTTGATGAGTGGATAGTATCGGCATCAGGTGGCGATGCATTAAGGGCATCCATTAGGCCCTTAATACTGAGTAACCTCGGTACCCTCGCAGCTCATTTTCGCTCAGACGAGGTGCTCCCTTGTGACAACAATGGCAAGCCATATGAAAAACAACACCGCATGGAATTCCTTCTTTGATGCAGGTAAAATGGATAAGCTCTATTTTCCCTGTATGTGAGTGCTTTAAAAAGCGCTCGCGATTTACATGAACTTGCTTCACGTAATCGTCGGGACCTTTATTGTAGTTCTCAACAAAGACATTCCAACTTTGCGTCAGGGCGTCTTTATCGTCCCTGTTCTTACGCGACCCTTTTCAGTTCGTATAGTAACGATCCTGAAAGAAAAGATCAATAAAGTACCGACGCCTATCGTCGGTACTTCTATCGAAGTGGCGATTGCGAAGGCCTTCGCAATCATCAAGCGCGTTGATGTCAAGCAACGGGTATTGACAATCGCGCTTGGTATACCGGCCACTGTCGGGTATTAACGTTCATGATGGGGTCCAAAACCTCACTTTGTACGGAACATGTGGTTCCGTACGACAAGGCAAATCAGAAGTAGCATAAGCCACTTGTGCACGTTGTTTCTTGGCAGGTGGAGCGCCACCTGCCATCCAAAAGTCGTCGTCTCGACCAGGCGAGTGACAAGGTCCAGGAGGAGCTATCCGGTCCTTCTGCCATCGTATGACGGAATTGTCGCTGTCGTAATCGACAGCGTCAGAATCCACTTCGCCATCACTTAAAGGCGAAGAAATCCTAGATAACTTAAGCTCGCTAGACCCCTTGCGGAGGACGGTGACGTCCTCACCCTCTTCTTCGGAGTCAGATGACTCTCCGAAGACAGGTGAACACATCTTCGCCACCCGCCCGTCGGCAGGTGAAAGCGCAAAAGATGTCGCACTAGCGACATCTTCTCGTCCTCTTTTAGACACTGCTTCTGCAGCATCTACTACAAGAGACAATGGGTCTCGGCTTATTCTTTGACGCTACATTAGTAGCGTCGGCATGCGATTATGGCACCTCTTCACGTGATGCAGAGGTGGAGGCTGCGTTAGCAGTACCGGTCGGTAGCGCCCTCAAGAGCGCTGCCGCGTGTCTCGACCATTGAATTCTTCTGGTGGCTAATGGTTGTAATCAAAATGTTGTTACGACCAACATGTGCCACCATTCGATTGGCCAATATTATGTAAAATTATTGGCCAACCACCTTAAGTGGGGAGTGATGTAATGGGGTGCCATTACATAAGTGATATTTAAGTTGAAATATCACAGTTCAATTTCAGACTTGCTGTCTGAAATGCGAAAATTGGATTATAAGTTATTATAATCCACCCTGAGAAACACATTCTGATACAATTATCGAATCTAAGAAGGGATCTAATAATACTGATTTCGAGATATCAAAGGCCACGCGTAACCGTCATTTTAGTGCTCCAAATAAGGGCGTGTTGCCATTGATATCTAAATTCAAGACATAACCCAAATAGAAGGCATGTCACTACGATTAGATACCGTATTATTTTAGGGTTGATTATTAGCGCAAGGGAGCAAGCAAATTGTTGACTGCAAAGTATGACATTTTGGTAATGAGAGCATGCAGTCAACACCTGCAAAACCTAGCAGCCCGACGCTCTTGTGCAGAACCGAGATGGCACCAATGCCACAAACTTCTTTGCCATCTTTCAAAAACCAGCCGCGGTGGAGTACGCTACAAATCGACACAAGGAGGTTACGCGTGTTCCATCCGAAGCATAACAGAGCGGGAAATGCCTGCGACATCCAATGGTTCTCCTGCCTATTATTTCGGTCATCCCAACTACGTTGATGATATTACAGCGATCGTACCCCGACACGAGTCCGGAATTGCGGTCGACGGTCGATTCGTGTTCATTTAAAAACATGGTGAGTCTTGTTTCTGGTACACGAATGCTGCTTAATCAATATACTGACCGCGCTTTATTACTGCTTTTTTCAACAAAGCCTGCGCGGAAAAGTGGACGACACGATTCCGTTGCGATTCATCTCTTGCAAATCATGGTTCTTTACCGGGATTTAGTGTTCAGCGACATTGAGGTTCGTTCCAAACGATCTTGGAAGAACAAAATTGATCTGCTTTGATCCACTAATACGTTTTGATTTCGTTCTCGTGTGCTTTTCAGTTTATTTTGATCAAACAGGAATTGCAAGTTAACTCACAAATAGTTGAAGATATTCGCAACATGGCGTGGTCGTCTGAAATTGAATCTGCTCGACTGTCGGAAATAGACGATAGAGCTTTAAGCGATGGCGATCGAAGCAGCAACGGTGATGCCGAGAGCCAAATTGTGCACGACGAAGCAGAAAACAGGCTGTTGTGGGGGCAAGCGGGTTCCCTGGAGACGACTGCCCTTCATTCGCGGACCTCGTCATCAGCTCCAAGCGTTGTTGGAGAAGACGAGGACCGATCTCTCGACGGCGGGTGGTCAATCTCTTCACCGACTAGTGACCGTTGCCATCACCACAGAGACGAAAAAGGGATTTCTCGGTCTCGTTGCATGACGTCTCCTCGTATGTTAGGCGTAGCAGACGACCCTCTGGCGTCAAATCTCAAGCTTGAAACCAGCAGTGATGGCATCTCGTCACCAAACCGGGGTCACTCCAGACTGATCAAGCGGATTTCAAGTATTTCTTCGCAACAATCTCTTTCGAGTTCTACCAACTCTCCCACCCATAGTATAACAAGCCAAACACACTCGAGCACTGGATCCTGGTCGAGAAAACTAAAACAGCGCAGTTTATCGTTTACCGATAGTAATCAAAGTAGCGATTGCCAAAGAAACGAACCGCGAGTACTGCCCCTGCTCTCTCGCTCCGAAATTTGTCAAAGTGTGGTAAAGCAATCAGAAAATGTTGAGAACGAAGTGGACCACACATGGCCGTTGATTGGTGTCGATGGAACACCCATCAACATATGACGGTTGATGGGTGGGAAAAGGCTGATCACAGTTACGATGAAAAGGTGGAGGACAACGGGTATTCACGATGTGAAGAAATCAGCCAAGCACTGTCATTACGCCCAGTCCCAGACACTGATGGAACGATGGAGATCACGATCAAGATCGTTATCACAATTACTAAGTGGAGTTCCCGTGGATGTAAAACGAGGTGAGCAACTGTTGACATGACGTGTCAGGGACAGCCGTCTAGCCGATCTATGAACGGTATAGTGGTTGAAGTTGATCATGACACGAAGTTACGGCCTGATCGGCCGATTATGCCCGAGAAATGAAGATTAGTTGTGGAATAAAGTCGGGCATGTGGAGTGGCAGGCTGTGTGAGTGATGATAACCGATGGGCTTGTCCAAGGATGACGTGACAAGGCCTGATCACGCCCGATCAGCCGAGATCGGTGTTATATGGTTGCCCCGACAGGGTATGAAGGTCGGAAGTATGGCTGAACAGATGAATTGAGTCGTTGCGATGGTGACTCAGAGGGTTCCCGAGGTGATCAAGGGCTGATCGCCCTGATCACTGCCTGACATTCGGCCGATCGCTATGCCGATCGTGATCGGGGCTGATCAGCCTCAAACCGGCGTTCAAATGCGAAAGCAAGGAGAGTTCTCGGTTAAGTCGGGCTGGATACGAAGTGGACAAGTGTCAGAAGAGCAGATCTCAAGTGGTTTCAAAGTCGTTTATCGAAGATCGGAATGGGTTGAAGATCTTTATAGGAGTCGGGTCGTGATCAGGGCAGAAGTGGTACAGATCAGCTTGAAGGTGCAGCCAGGATGGGCAAGGTGGTGCTACGCAACCGTGCGCCGAAGTAAATAGGTTCGAAGTATAAGTCAGGCATGAGTTGGTGTACGGTACACATGTATAGGACATTGCATATATAATAACAGGTTTTGATTTTCCCCCTAAAGCAAAGAGTCGCTCCGCCACGTGTTGCGGTCATTGGGAGCACAGGGTTGATTAGTTCCCTCTTGCTCAACTAATTCCCGGTTAAGACGCGCTTAGACGCATTTTGGCTTACCGGAAGACCCCCGACGGGTTTGTTTTAGGTGATCGAACCTCACCCTCAACGCACACGTGTTTGGAACACGTCAATAATATTGGAAAAGGTTTTGTGGAGATAACGTTTGTGGATTACTGTGGAAGATCGTGGTTTGATCGCGTTTTCTTGGTTTCTTATTATCTCTCTCTCATTGGCTGGCCTGATCAGACGAACTTTCCTGATCAGTGCCTAGATACTGATTAAGTATCGACCCCAACCCGTTCTCCGGTGAAGATTTCCACCCGAGGACACCCCCCGTCTTGAGAAGGTCATCCCCTCCGACCTGATCAAGATCATCGTTTTCGTCACCGAGTCCACCTGAGTGAGTGTAACCACCCCCGATCAATGGGTACACAAGGTGGGATGAAGATAAACATAGATCCTGACGCGCATGAAGACCGGTCAGATGACCGGGAGGATCAGATCAGTCACCATAATGGTGATTCATCTGATTCTGATGCTGATCAGGATCGACGGAGTACCCCCTCCGATAGTTGGTCGTCCGGGCCAGTGGGTATCCGGATTCCACCCACGACGTCGGTCATGGATTTGGAAATCGGCTCCACCACAATGGTGCGCGTGCCCGGATCACTTGGTGACTCAGGATATCACCGTGATTCCTTTGATGATGAAAAAGATGTGAAAATCAAAGTGGAGGAAACTTTTTTGTGTGTATTGGAGGAAGGCGTATCGCCCCCGATGCTGTCCATATCTAAAGGAAGCGATGGGCGACCTGGTCTGGTGGAGTGCCAGGCCGAAATTAAAGATGAAACAACTCCCCATATGGCCCCGATCGAGGCCGACCTGGGTTACCCCGTGATTCCCCGGGTAACAAATTCAGCTCCATGATAACTTCAGACCGAGAATATTCGTCCGTCCGTATACTGGTCACCAGGTAAGGGTCTGCTCTGCTGCTCGGGGATCGGGTGACGTAATCGTCAGACTTTCATGTATTGTCGGTTACGCTCTGCGTTGCTTCTCGGTTATCCTCCTTACCGACATATGCAACTAACACTAGACCGCTCGGCTCGAACCAGATTCCAACCTGGCGAGCGATCTAGTTTAACATCTTTTGCACCCATGGTGGCAACATTCCAGCATGTTTGGTCGGGACATACCACTTCTTCATCTGGTTGTAGAACTCTTTGATAGGACAGGGTCTAGCTTCGTGCACCTCTCCGCAAGTCTTGCGGGTGGGCAGACAGTGTTCAGCCGGATGTCCTTTCCTCTCCCACTTCTTGCAGGTCAGTCGCTTCCAGCAGCTTCTGTCGTCATGCTTGATGGACCCGAAGTGGGTGCATATCTGTCTGGGGTAGTCCAGGTCACCTCGAGCAGGAAAACGTTTTCACTGGCCCGACCCAGATGCTGGTCTGCTGACCGGCTTCCGCTGAAACAGATATCGGTACTGTTTCCCTTCCGATTCGCCCCCAGACCGCTGGTATTCCTCTTCCGAGCTGGCTGCACCCGACCCCCGGGAAACCATGCGAACGGCACGGGTTGTCCTGGTTGATAGCGGTCTGCTTCCTTGCCGAAAAGCCCTTCTGCTGGCCTGATCCAGATGGTGGTCTGGACTGCTGACTGGCTCCGAGAACAGATACCGGTATTGCCCCTCTTCGGATTCACCCCAAGACTGCTGGTATTTCTCTTCCGAACTGGTCGCATCCGACTCTTGGGCCACCATGCGGACGGCTCGGGCCGTCCTGGTGGATGGCACCTGGCTTCCATGGTTAAAACGTGACCTGTACCTGTCCGTTCCAACTGCTACCGTAACGCCTCGCTTCTTCGCCCTTTGATAAGTCCGAAGCGTCATCCCCAGCTCCGTAGAATGTTTAAGTCGCAGCAGCGCGAGCTAGTCTGCCAGTTCTCGGTCGTCCAACGTGCTGATGAAAAACACCAGGTGTTCTCGGGCAGCTTCCGGCTGGCATCTTCCTTGACCGGTTTGTTGGCTCTCATTCCTGCAACATCCAGACGGTGGAGGCATTCTCTAGGAATCTCGTATGACTTCTTCTTGGTATGGAAGTACTGACGGGCTACCGACATTCCCGATCCACAGTATTGTTCTCCAAATGCATCGGCCAGCTCCCTTCAATCGTCTCGGACTTCCCGGCTGAGCTGCTGGATCCAGGTTTTAGCTGACCCCTTCATTAGGTCCCCGAAAATCAGACGTTTTTCCTAGTCCGGAGTACGGTCTCTGAGGAATGCTGACTTCGTCTTGCTTAGCCATCCTCGAGCCAGGTCGTCGTCCATGTCCCGTCCAGTAAAAAACTCTTTCAACCCAGACGTGGCCGACACCCTGACCCTGGTAATCGTCCCTGAGTCCGGGTCAAAAACTTGGTCTGAGGCCATATTGGCACAGCTAGACATCCCCAGATCCAGGTCATCTGGATCATTGTGGCACCTGGTCGACTTGACCGACTCCATTTCAACGTCGCTGAGTGACGGCTTCCTATTCGATGGCACCCCAGGTCGGTGACCTGGCCGGCGACTAGGCGGGTCAGCATGGAGCCCTCTCTGCCTAGACTACACTGACTTCATGTCCTCATCGATCGATTCCCTCGCATAATGTTGGGCTGGTCCAGGCACCTGTCTCTCCCGATGGGCCGGCTGGTTCTGTGGTCCTGGACTGTAGCGGCTGGTACTGGACCGACGTTGCTCCTTTAAATATCTTTCCATCACAGCCGAAAACATACTGTGAAAGTGGTCCGTTACTTGAGGGTCAGCTTGAGTGCCCACTTGAGGGGTGACTTGGGGACCAGCTTGGTGGCCAGCTTGGAATCCCTTCTTAATTCGCCTTCGTCCCTTGGATCTGGATTCGCCGCCGCCGTCCGGGTCTGGACGCTATGCGCTGTGGCTTGTTTCCGATCGGGCAAATTTGGATCTTCGTATCCCCCAAACTTGGTGTCCATTTCTCCTCTAGGGCCAAGCGTCATACGGGTAATACCCACGGATGAGTCCGCCGAATCTACTTCCGAAGGGGCAGCCTCGTACTGTGAAGAACCTGGATGTATTCCAGCTGGTCTGCCTGCTACCAGCGGTGAAGGTAGGGTCGCCTTAGCTGTTGCTGCCATCTATTGAGGTTGAGAGCAACCCACTAGCTGTACCAGGCGGTCATGAAGCGCGCTGGATGCCTCCTTGAGCTTGTCCGCCTTCAGGTTGAATAACTGGTTGGGGTCGAAAGCACCGGTATTGATGCCGGCTTGTTTGATCTGGTCAAAAAGTCCTCTAATAAGAACTACGTGGCCACCTGAAAAAGATGGGGGAATAAACGAGATTATGCCATCCACCCAGGATTTTGGGTCGGGTTATCTTCAGGACCCCATCCGTCTGCGTCCGCAAGAACTGACCCAACTTTCGAAGATGGTAAGCACGCTCCAGGTCTGTGTCTGTAACCTTATGTGATAGGCCATCCATCTTTTCTTCTTCTTCTTTAAAATGTGGCCTATTCTTATTGGGTATACGACCTGGTCCTTGCCCTCCGGGTTTTTTAGGAGTAGGTGACCTGGATGGTGGTCAGGTCCTGAGCTGACCAGCTTTTCACTCTGGTCATATCCAACTATCGGTTCTTCTTTTTCCTTTATTTTTTTCTTCTTTGATATCTATTACAAGCATTTGTTTCTTCGAATCATGGTCAAAACCATGACCCTTCATCGGATTATGGTGACTTGCCCCATAGCCCGAGCCGGCTCCAGCTGGGGCATAGTAACCAGCACTATAGTGACCGGCACCATAATCCTGACCAGCTCCAGAAGGAGCCTTCAGGTGAGTAACTTCTTCTTTAATGTCGACCTCATACACCCCAAATCCGATTCGACCATCGCATCCTTACAACTTCAGCAGCATTGGGGGCGATATGCCTCCCCCCATTACACTGACACAACGTCCTCAACAAATTTGACAGGTTTTGGTCTTTCGCCCACTAGGGACTCGCGCTGATATCCAGGGTGACCAAGAGATCCGGGCACGCGCATCATTGCGGTGTAGTCGCTCTCAGAAATTCCTTTCGAGATGCGAGCAACCACGGGGCCCAGATGACTGACTGTCGGAGGGGGTACTCCGTCCATCCAGGTCTTGGTCCGAGCCAGCATCTAGCCGGCTGGACCGGTCACTTACATCACCTAGGCCGTGACGACTGGGATGATCCATGTTATGTAAAGCTCACCTTGTGTACCCGTCAGCACTGGCGGTTACGCTCTATTGGCGGACTCTAGGGCGAAAAGTTAAGAGTCGGTAAAAAAGGTGGACGAGGGTTAGGACTAGGGTTGCTCCTGGGTAGAAATCTCCACCGGGAGCGATTTGGCGTTATTCTTGAGTTTTGTATATCGCAAAGGCGGCCAGCCTAACCAAAGATAACAGAGTGGTTCTCCAATCTTATGTGTTATTAGGGATCTAAAAATTATTCCACGATCTTCCCAATAAGGCAAAACTTCACCTCACTTTCCAATAAAATTAAACCGTGTTCCAAACACGGTCGACTTGAGTGAGTATAAGTTTCACAGCGACTCCCAGTCACAGGACTTCGGTTGGGTTCCTTTCAACCTTCCCTAGGCAAACCAATTAACTACTAGAGGGGGCTTATTAACCCTCTGTTGTAAACAAATGACGACTTGTGTCTTCAAAGTCAAACGTATACTGATATTTTATCCCTAGATCCAATATAAACCTATGGTGTACCCTACCCAAAATAACCTGACTGGATGGTTATGTACCTTACCCGAAATGGTACATGTACACATTGTAGAGACCACGCTATTGATGTTTATGTAATTATAATAAATGTAGTCCAATTACAGGTTAACTATTGGCTACTATGTACGATTTAACCCGGGAGACTAGGTGTTAATGTACAAATGTGTCCCGTAAAAGTCGGATCCAGTGGGACACTTTTTTTTCGTCGTAATAAAGTCAAATAATATTTTGGAGGTTTCTTGGGGCTATTGGGGTCCCCGTGACTTCCGGTCTGTACCTTCATGTGTGGAGTTTACAATAATTTGGTAATAAACCTCGGAAGATTTTGACATGTGAGTGGGGTACCAACATTACAGATTGGTGATGTCCCACTCGATCCATATGTCCCACTGGATCCGACTTTTACGGTACATTAACGACCGAAATAAATTGTGAATTTAGGTTTAAATCGTCAAAAATGCAATACATGTAATGAGCCAAATATTTTATTTTGGAGGTGGTGCCATACAGCCCTTAATTTCTTTTTGGGAATATTCTAAAGGTGACACAAATCCAAAAACTTCGTCAAAAGGTGACTCAAATGGTTTTAAATGGTTTTACATGTTGTTTAAATATTTTTACACGGAAATTTATGGTAAGATATGACTAAGTTAACTTTTTTGATTAACAATTGTACCGCAACTCATGGGAGAGACTTGGTAAGCTAAAGGAGCCCGCGATCTAGAAAAGCCATATAATGGCGGCCACATTTTAAGTGACGTCGTCATTTTTAAATAAGTTTTACGTCTAGGATAATTCATTTTATCCATTGCCCAAAATTTCGGGATTTAATAGACCACCTAATCAAATAGTACTTTTATGATTTGTTCTTGGGTTTTATTAAATATAAATCAGTTACTTCCTCCGTATGATTATGTATTGTGCACACGAATTGGATCAGTATACGGAAACCTCTGTGCAATTTTCACTCCAGCCATTTATATTATCCGGTTATATAGGTATAATATTACTCTAATGGCAAGCCAACTACAACTTCTATGTGAAAACATTAAACATTAGAGGTAATTAATAATTAAAATAAATTTGTGGATGAAGGTATTACAGACTGCAGCAATAATTAGCGGCGGCTTCTATATTGCCGTGCAAGACCGTCCCGCTCATGCCAAAGGAAAGATAAAAAACAGTGATGCCGAGTTGCTCATGGGGGGCTAGGTATCTGGTGCGACTGATGCTGTAGTTGTAGTTATCAATAGTGTTCAATGGGGTGCGTGGCGGGAGATTTTGTAATGTGACCCATTTTTAAACGTACACTTTTGAAGGTTCCTTGCGCTTCAGAGAGAGTTTTTTGGCCGGGAATAGCTCTTGATATTCACCGTAAAACGTTTAAAAATAGACCAATCAACGTGCTCCAAACGATCCCCCGGGAGATTTTTATTTTTCATTCTAGCAAAGTGCACAGTTACTTTCCATACAGAGGAAGTATATGCTTTGTTCTGTGGTCTCAAGTCAAAGACCAACTAATTTCGAAATAACTCGATCTAAAATCATTAGACCAATCAAATTCGAATTTAATGTGTCCTACTCGAATTTGCATGGTTTCACATCAAATATCCACTTTCACATCATTTCTTTGCTCTTCTAAATTAAAAAAATACACCGAACTCGATTTGTCATCATTACGTTCGTCCTCTTCCGTATTGTATACTAACGTAATAGTGTTCAGGAGATTTTGTTTTGTATACTAACGTACTAGTGTCCAGGAGATTTTGTTAGGATACTAATAAGCGCTTTTATTATTGATAGGTTAACTCAACATTGCAAAATAATTGAAACTGGCAATAAAAGCTTTAAGATAAAGTGGATGTCAAATAACAACATCTTTTGAATCCAAAGGAACACTCAGATTCATTAGAAGCAAAGAGTGAGTGGCATACAAATGAAAAAACTGAGTGGCATTTGGCAAGTAAAATCTCAAAACCTGTATATTCAGTCGATATTGGTCCACGCCAAAAGCTTCTGACAAAGATGATTTCATCAGCTGGAAAACAATGAGACGAGCGACGGCATGGCGCGACAAACATATAACCAGGTCAAATGCATTTAAGCTATTTTAAGTGTAAAATAAAGTGAGGATCAGTAGTATCACATGCACAGGTGAGTTGCACTTTATTCATTTGGTGTAACCAACCAAGTTGCCGTCTTGACGCGATGGCTCTTATAATAATTAACAACACGAGCAGTCTAGCGGTTCGAGCTAAGTTATCTACTACCAATACTTAAAAATAAGGGCTAGCTACTTTTCCTTCGGCTACTATATCAAAAACTGGCTATGGTATACTATTTTAAGGCAACACTACTAAATTAGTTTAGATATATAGTGTCATGTGGCACACACGATGATATGTCTTATTTCGAAAAGACTGAGTCATATCGAAATTGACTCGGTATTTTACGACTTTTCAGATTTGGTATATATATGACTTAATCGAAAAGGATTTATGCACCAAATGGTTAAAAATTACTGTAATTGACGTATAACCAGGTATATATCAATGTGGCAGTCTTTGATCTGATGGTCTAATGTTACAGGTATCAATAGACCACCTAATCAAATAGTACTCTTATGATTTGTTCTTATGTTTTATTAGCTATAAGCCAGTTATATGCTTTGTTCTTTGGTCTCAAGTCAAAGATCAACTAATTTCGAAATAACTCGATCTAAATCATTTAGACCAATTTAATGTGCCCTACTCGAATTTGCATGGTTTCACATCAAATATCCACTTTCACATCACTTCTTTGCTCTTCTGAACTTGAATACTATAATATACCGAACTTGATTTGCCATCTTTACGCTCGTCCTCATCCGCATTGTTATAGTTCATAGAAATGGTATACTCGATAAGCTTCCTGGTTCGATTTCATCGCATCCTGCATTTCGTTGTTATTACCTTCCGTTTCTATAGTAACGTTTGCGGCACGATTTAATCACTCTGAGTGTAAACCTAAAGCACAAATGAGGGAGGATATTTTCTGCGAGGTTATCTTTTTCAAAATCAATGTTTAGAACCATTTTTGTATACTAACGTAATAGTGTCCAGGAGATTTTGTTAGGATACTAATAAGCGCTTTATTATCGATAGCTTGACTCAACATGCAAAATAATTGAAACTGGCAATAAAATCTTTAGGATGAAGTGGATGTCAATTTACAACATCTTTTAAACCCAAATGAACATTTAGATTCGTAAAAGCAAAAGAGTGAGTGGCATTTGGCAAATAAAATGGCTACTATATCAAAAACTGGCACTCTATACCTATGTTATACTATTTTAAGGCTACACCTCTAAAATTGTTTAATGTGGTACACACGATGCTAATTTCGAAAAGACTGAGTCATATCGAAATTGACTCGGTATTTTACGACTTTGCAGATTTGTTATATATATATGACTTAATCGAAAAGGATTTATGCACCAAATGATTAAAAATACTGTAATTGACGTATAACCAGGTATATATCAATGGGGCACTCTTTGATCTGATGGTCTAAT
>MIQA02023872.1:0-23262 GCA_001887855.2 Sclerospora graminicola
CCTTTCACTCAATCCTTACAAACAATCCGCCGCCTCGCCCGTCCGCCATCCGCGCCTCGGCCGTCAAACATCCGTGGTCCTCCCGTCTGCTCAGCCCGCCTGTTCGACTATCCACGCCCCTTGTCATGTCCGCCGGCCTGATTTCCAGCCGGGCGCCGCCCGGCCGCTTGCAGGTGCGCCTGGCAGCTCCCAGATTGCGTCTTCTTATTGACCGGTCTGGGCATCCGGCTAAGGGTGACATTTCAGCCAATCCGGTGCGGGCATCCATCATCATTAGTCCGTTAACTTCTGGAGCACTTCACCACAGACTGGCTGGCTCCTTTAGATACGCGACGTTGTTGGTGCAGCGGCCGCGCCGCTGCCTCGCGCGTGGAATATTTTACGGTCGCGGTTAGGAGATGGGCGCATAACTGTCGGCGTCAGGCACGCCGATAACCTCGCACCGCGGCGGCGCTCAGGAATAGGCATAGACCGGTCTTTATTGTGACTTGTTGGAATTTTCACTTTTGGTAGGAATCCAAAAATAGTTTCGGAAGTGCTACTCTAGGTTGATCAATTTTATGGGTTCATTTCCTTGACCCTAGTGTGCTATTAATACACCCTGTGCAGGAAAAGATTACCCTCTGCATACGTTTACCAATCCAACTGTCTCGTCTCTCCTCCAAAAAGTCGGCAGTCAGTCACACCGTCAATGGCATTCTACAATTAGCCGAAATCTCCGTATTATACGCTGTGTCCGTATACCGGTATACCGATTCGCATGGTTCCGGTGCGGCGCCGCGGTGCGTTCTTCCTGCTATCGCGCTACCGACCACATCGGTATCTCGTGGCTTTCCATGTTCCTCATTGTCTCATCTACCTCCTGTTGCTTTTTGGGGACTGCAATGCTGCTGGGGACTTGGTAGCACGTCTCTACAGTCTCGAGATATCCGGCAGCTCCGTCGCGAAGCTCTCGCTCGGCTCTAGTGCGCTCCCAAGCGCTGTGTCCAGTAGACTATCCAGTCATTCTCTCGTCTGGAAAGATCTCTCAGGACTTATGCAACGCGCGCTGCTCTGGGACTCAGGATTTGTGTTTTCGTCACCTCTTGGAACCTCGTCGTCATCTTTAAGGAGTGACAACGTGAATTTGGTGCAAATTTTTACTGCCTGCAGTGAAGGGATGGAGGATTTATTACCAGGACTAGCAGAGATTCAGACACTCTCGAGTCAGACCAAGAACGTCACGTGCGTTGTACAGAATTGTGGGATTATTGGCCACTTTTTACCGCCAAATTGTTCCGTGGAACTTGTTCGACCGCTAACTAGATGTGCAGTATACGCATCAGCTATGGAAGGACAAAATCAAACACCAGGTGTCTATTGGGCTGAAGATGGACGCAGTGTGAGCGTCCCAGAGCCTGTTTTACGACGTCATACGCCCATCGAAGCAGACGCGAGTCAGTCGCTCTTTGCGATCCATTTATCAGAGACAAGTTTTACAGGAATCGAGTCGTGTCAGCCACAAACAAATTTTATATTACCCTGTCGAGGCATCGAGGACACTGTAAGTGCCGTCACTAGCGTTAACTTTGGAGCGAACAGCAGCAGCAGCAAACATAAGGAAATCAACTTGTGTCCACCGTTGTATGGAGCAACCATGGACGCGTGGCTCAAAATGGTGGCAAAACCATCACCGAAAACGTTATCAACCACGGCCATTGTGTTGCTCGTCGTGTTGATGCTAACGTGTGTCTTCTTGGCTGTCGTTGCTTGGTGGCTCCGACGATCACGCGATTGGCTACAAGACGCGTACGATCGCGTGATTCTCGAAGGATCAAGGGATGATGGGTGCTGGTCCCCAACGAAAAACCTTCTTGGACCTTTGGCATCTTCAAGAGCGATGAGTGACACGATCGATGATAAACGACTGACTCCCATGGAGGTTTTCTTTGGGGCGCGGCCACGATATCGACACGCTTTGAAAACAAGTGGCACGATCTCGACAACACGTACCGAGATTACGGTATCAAACGATCAATTGTGTCGCAAGAGCAAACTTTTGCGTGCTTTTGTGTCCGACCCCGCTATTGTGACTAAGCGCATTTCATTTGCCCAACTTCACTTTTTAAGACTCTTAGCGAAGGGAGGCAGTGGCGAAGTGTGGCTAGGTCAATACGAAGCTCGTTACGTGGCCATGAAGTGCCTGTTGCCAACGAAGCGCGAAAATCCAGAGGCGCTCGAGCAGTTTGCAGAGGAGATTCGAATGGCTTCACTCTTAGCGCATCCTCGGATTGTGGCTTTCTGTGGTGTGGCGTGGCAGTCGCTGCTGCATTTGTGCGCTGTGACGGAATACATGCCGCGTGGCGATTTGGAGAGTCTCTTGGCAAACCCCGTTGCTCACAAAGAGCTGAGTTGGAAGCGAGAAAAGTTGACCATTAGCAGTGACATTGTCGAGGCCTTGGTGTATTTACATTCGCTCGTACCCACTGTGATCCATCGGGATTTAAAGTCAAAGAACGTGTTGCTCGATCGACGATTACGCGCCAAGCTAAGCGATTTTGGACTGAGTCGGGAGCGATCGGTGGAGGACACAATGACGAATGGCATTGGCACGATCCTCTGGAGTGCACCAGAAGTATTGGAAGGCAAGCGCTACGATGAAAAGAGTGATCTCTTTTCCTTTGGTGTCGTCCTGTCAGAAATCGATACGTGCGCTCTTCCTTATGAATTTAGTCGTCACACGAAAATGCGCGGCATGCAGATTGTTCATCTCGTGTCCAAAGGGAAATTGCTGCCGAGCTTTCGCGACGATTGTCCCCCGTCCATTCACGCACTCGCGCAACGATGCTTGAGTCTAGACCCTGCAGCCCGACCTACGGCAATGGAAGTTGCGTATGAGCTACGCTCGTCCATTGCCCCGCAGTTGCTCCAGCAGCCAGATTTGATAGACGTTGACGATGAGATTGGGACGATGGTCCCTTCCATTGCGTCATTGAGCACCGTAAATGCTGAAGGAGGCAACGGGAGGTCAACACCGCAACGAGCGCGTGTACATTTTGAATTTATTGATGGTGACGCAGGCAACACGAAACAACCCCAAGGAGAGCCGTGATGTAGTGGAAGAAAAGTAGAAGGACAAGGTTGAACAAACATTCCGCACTTGTCAGATCAAAAGTAACCCCAATAATTTATGAGAGTTGTACGAAGTCTAGCAGCAATAGCATACTGTAGCTGACTTGTTTGTGTGCTAGTTTTGTCAAGCGCACGAATTGATGCCGCTGCACGAGTACGTATCTCAGCCCCTTAAGTGTTTGCTCGTTAGCCAGAGCACGTAGCACAGTTGATTACGACGACGTGATACACATGACCGAACGATTTTACTTGGATTTGCATGACCAAACAATATTGTGGGGCCGAGTAGTCTGCAGATCGCCGACGAAGAGAAGACACCAAAGACGTTCAGTATAGATGAGTGTATTTGGTGTACTTTATCAAGCATTTGGCGAGGTTGAAATTGCAGGGATTGTGGATATACGGTATCACGGTACAGTTCACAATTGCGGCAATGTAAGGAAGACAAAAATGTCGCAATACCGAGTGACATGATTCTTGACGTACAGGTCCAACCAAATGAGTTTTTGAGAGATACCAATGAGTAGATAGAAATAGCCATCTGGTCAAAATTACAAACTGCGTGGGAGAGATGCATGGAAGTCATGGCTTCTCGCTTCTTTAGTGGATGGTGCACATTCAGCTGCAACGAAAGCAATCGACTTCCGAAAATTTCGCTCTTCTGGCCTTTACGCAAGATTTCAGTTTTACTTTATACGATTTCGTTACAGGTAGAAATCCAAAAAACGATGGCACGATCTCCACCTCAGTCCTATGAAGAAGAAGCAGAAGTGTCCGCCAACTATTATCCCCCGACCAACTTGGGGCCATATCTAACTTCATCTGTCGACCAACGTGCTGCTCCAAAGAGCACTCAGCATTCAAAACGGATGCGACGCTTGCTTACGACCGTCTGCGGCACAGTGGTCCTTTTTGGTGTTATTACCATTATAGCAGTCACGTTGCATGGAAATTCAAGTAAAGCGACAAGTTCTAATAAGGGTAATAACTCCACTTCCGTTCCATCTTCAACTTTACCAGATTCCTGCTCCCCTGTCGCTGCGAAAGACAGGACTGTGGCGTTCTGGCAAAGTGAAGTTGCTGGATGTGATACCGTCCCAAATGGAGTCACTCACGTCGTCTTTGGCTTTGCATTAGTTGCTGAAGGAGTTATTGTACCAACTTTTCAGTCCTTTGATGACAACATGATTCAATGTGTGGAAAAACTCCATAAGCGATGCATTTTGGCCTTGGCTAGTGTTGGTGGCTCAACCAACAACGAAAACATTTCCAAGATTACAAATGCTACCTTGTTTGGGCAATCGGCAGCTACTTTGGTAACTAAATTCGGATTTGATGGTGTCGATCTAGATGACGAAACTGTTGGGGTACAATTCAGCGCTGATCGAACCATTGGATTGTTAAAAGCTACACGAGAAGCGTTGAATGCAGCAGGTCACGCGTCTGCTTTGCTGACCTATGATGCTTATTTCAATGAAGGAGACCCTTCAGTATGCGCAGCGCAATACGCAGCAGGATACTCGAGGTGCTTCCCGGTTCAAGTTCTGAAATACGTGGATTGGGTCAACATCATGGCGTACAATGTGAATCAGGACAAAGATACGGCTGCGGCGATTTATGCTGCAGCTATCAATACTACTTTTGCTGCGTGGCGTACTCAGCTTGGTGGAGACTCGTCGTTGGCCACGATTGGCGTGTGTGTAGATGGCGGATGCGCGTATGGTCCAGGACCGAGCGCTACAGTGGTTGCTGAATGGAATCATTTCGCTCGCCAAGATGGACACGGAGGCATGATGATTTACGCAGCATCAGCAGAAGTGAATAATGATTTTCCTGTCACTAGGAGCATTATCAACAGAACGTAAGAACGTTTACTTTGCGAAATCGGATCCGGCTGTCCATTTGCTCATCATATTGAAAGGATAGCTCCAGATCAAAAGTGATCTCGTGAATGAACGTCTAATAAGACTGAAATATCGAAAGGATAGCAACTGATCAAAACTGATCACGTCTAATACTGTAAGACTTTAGTTTGCTAAGATCCCTGATATTCTTTAAACTGAATACTGTAGCTATGTCTCATCGAAAATTCCTTTCTGGCATACAAATAATGGAGTAACACAGATCTTATCTTGCCGATGCCGATGAATATTAATTGTAAAATGAAATGATGTACTTAAAACTTACTACAGTAGTTATCTATACTACATATATGTCTAACAGTCCATGTCTCTAAAGTAGATTCATAATTTTGAGACTGTGGAAAGCTATAATGAGATTCAACCCAAATCATTACATATATATACGAATGGCTAAAGGTCTTGATTGAACCGCTCATACCTAGTGTTTAACGTCGTTACGCCGATGTTAATGTAACCAAGAAGCAGCCCAGAGATTGCACCGAAAACTTGTTGTGATATCCTCTTCAGTAATCCTGAGTCGTCCAAATATGTGGTTCCTTCGCGTCTTGTCACAAACACCAATCGCAAATATTGTTTAACGCGACTTTTGTTTTTTGTTTGCTTCTTCCTTCAACGCGAGACCGAGTGTCTCGTGGATTGCTTTTCTCTTCAGTTGTTCTGCAGTTTGGCCAATTAAGGTTTTGGGGTCCTCTTTCAAAATATCTATCACCTTATGATTTACGTCGGGTTTGCCATTATTGGGCAGTTGGATTTTCAAACGGTTGAGCTGGTCAAGGGTCTCGATTTTATCTCCATCCTGGATTGGGGAGGGCAAGGTTACTTTGATTTTGCTGATTTTAAAGACTTCGCTCCCAAAAGCCATATTAGCGAGCTCGTCAACCTTCAACAACTTCAAGTGTTCATCGAGTATTAACCAGCTCATCTTCCCATAAATTTTTCCCAATATTCCGTGAAGAGAATGCTTACGCTCATCCATCCAACCTTTAAATTCAGCGGAAGTCGCATACGGGCCCATGACACTCTCAAATTGCTGTTTCTTTATCGACTTGATGTTGGCGCCGTCACGTTCGAAATATTTGCTCCCGAGAGCCATCATGTAGAGACTGAATTCGTCGTATTTTGAAAGCCTTGGATGTTCTTGCAACCTTGGCACATCAAGTTTAAGATTCGACGTCGATACCTAACTCTTCCATCCGTTGTAAGAACGCTTTGTTGCTTTTAAGATGATCCACCTCGTCATCAAAAACCGCATCTTTTGCTCTTCTTAGTAGCTCTTCATTGGTTTTGCCGATAAAGTCTGGGTTCTCGGCAAAAGCTCGAATCTTATCTCTAACATTGGGGTCGACGTCATCTCGCTTGGCCAGTTGTTCTATCTGATGTTTGAGCTGGTCAAGGGTCTTGATTTTAGCTTCACCCTGGATCGGCGAAGGCAAGGTTAGTTCCATTTTTCTGGTTTTAAAGAACTCGCTCCCAAAAGCCATATCAGCCAGGTCCTCGTTATCAATCATCTTTAAGCCACCACTCACTACTAACCAGCGCATTTTTCCATACACTTTTGATAATGAGACAGCGCTCTTACGGTCAGCCTTCCAACGTTTGAATTTGTCGGAATTCACATACTCGCCTATGACTGGTGTAAGTTGGCTTGAGTGTATCGACTCAACTTTGGTGCCGGGCCTTTCGACTTTTGAGAAGATTTTGCTTCCGAGAGCCATTAAAGTGAGAGTGTAATCATTGTACATGTATTGTGGAAGCCCTTCTCTTGTTCGTAGCGGTTGCACAGTAGCAACAACATCATCGATGTTGACTCCTAGCTTTTCCATCTGTCGTGTGAATGCTATGTTGCGTTTAAGGAGGGACACATCCTTGTTTGGCACATTTGAAGATAGAGGCTCAGCAATGCTCCTCAATGACGGCATGGAGGAATCGAGAATGGGAGCTAGGGAATCGGCACCATTTCTCACCAATGACGCTAAGAATTCGGGATTGAGTGGTGGTGGTCCTGCTCTTTCCTCATCCGGTTCTTCCGTCCTTTCATCGTGTAAACGAAGCCTTCGTTTGCCGACTGCTAGAAGGCGTTGAGACACAAGAGAATCAGATATTTTGCTTACGTCTGAGATCCACTCAGCACTCGAGCGTGCTGAGATAAGCACTGCAACTAGAACTAAGGGTACGTAGATCATGGGAAGGAGTGTGTAAAAGCCAGAATTGTCTGGGGGGAAATCGCTAATCGGTACCCTAAATTAACCATCAATTACTAATCAGTACCCTGTTCACATAATTATTGCTAATCGGTACCCAGACCCGCTCTTTTTGCCACCAGCCTTGCTAATCGGTACCCTTCAAAAACTAGCGAAGAACAAATGCTGGTTCTAATAACTGAACGACGCAAAGGTGTATTGGTGACGGCGAATAAATTCATTTGACGCTCATTCTTTTGCCTATATGTACATAATGAAGAACAAGAAGTATTTCAGCTACTGAAGTATTTGCGCAATCGGTAGAATGTGAGTTGTATTCTTTCGGTGCCCAAATGCGTTCCATGAACTAACGACGTATCTTTTTTCCTTGGGGATATCCAGGGGCTATGTACACAGCGGACTCTAACGTGACATTGTACTAATTGCTGCTTTTTTAAAGGATGATTATACCTTTGCTGGTTATTGTAACTATCTTTTACGAATCTGTGGCGCAACTAAAAGTTTGGAGATACATGCAATGTGTGGATAGTGAAACCCAGTCGCTTTAAGCATGGAACCAACAGCAGCTAAATTTTGTCGCTACAAATAAAAAAATATGGCGCGGCTGTTACGAGTAAGGTCGATTTTGCTTTGATGTGTCGAGTACGGTGGGAAGGATGATAATCAATCGTTTCAATGCTATTTATCTAGATAATTGTTGCGGAACAAAGCACTTGTCGTGTTTAATGCAGAATACACAAGCAGCGTTAAGACATCAAGGTGGTTCGTGAAATAGTTCATTTTTATCTCACGGGTACCGAATAGCAAGGCTAATGGCCACCAATACACCTTTGCGTCGTTCAGTTATTAGAACCAGCATTTGTTCTTCGCTAGTTTTTTTTGAACGGATGGCCAAAAGAGCGGGTCTGGGTACCGATTAGCAATATTTATGTGAACAGGGTACTGATTAGTAATTGATGGGTAATTTAGGGTACCGATTAACGATTTCCCCTATGGGTTTAAATATTTAGGGTTTTATTTGTGTTATATGGGTCATGTCATCAAACTCAGATTCAGATTCAGAAATTTTTCCAGACTCAATTCTAGAGATCCTGTATCCTGTATCAAAACAACAACAAAACAATGACCACTGATCACGCCGAGAATACTCAGGACCCTATCGATGGGGAGGAAGATCCCACTGAAGAAGGAAGCAGCACCTCTCAACGTACTAAAAGAGGCCGACCCGTCGGTACATTTTGAGCAGACTTCACAGATCACCCGGCTCCTTACAGTCAGAAGTATGTTACCTGCAAGCACTGTAACAAGACCGTTGGAATCCACGAGAAGTCTGAGCGTGCAAAGGATCATTTGGCGCAATGTAAGCCCTTCAAAAGCTTCTTAACAGCTTTGGATAAACAGGCAGCATGGATTGTAACGCATGCCAATAAGAAGAAACAAAAAAACTGCAGCTGTTCCATCTACAAACAAAATTTCCAACACCCAGAGGTCTTTGAGAACGTATCTGCTGCCGTCGGAGACGCCCAAAGTCCGTGGCAAGTTCCAGGAGACCATTGCCATGTATTTCTATATGACTGGAACTGCTTTCCAGCGGGTAGAAGATCCCAATTTCAAGGCGGATATCAAATTGCTGAGACCGGACGATAATTCACTACCCAGCAGAAAACATCTCAGTGAACCTCTGTTTGATAAGCGCTACGAGATGGTATGATCAAAGTGTGATACTTTCTTGCATAAAAATTCACTTAATGCATGTCTCGTGTCGGGCGCATGGTCAAAAGTTAACAATGAGCCAATTGTAAACAACATGGCCACAGTTCCACCCCACCAATCACTTTTTCTGGAGGTCGCTGCAACAAGCCAACAGGGCCATACCTCGGAATGGATTGTGGAGGATATTAAGCGGTCCTAATAAAAGCGACATCAAGTTTGTTGGAGCTGTGACGGACAATCTGTCCGCGAACAAAAAGGCATGGGAACTGAGTTTCCGTCTCTCAAGGGATGTGCCTCTCATGGTTTTATTGCACCTGTTCGTTTACAATATCCTTGCTGCGACGAAGACCCGGAAACGGGGAGAAACGGTGGCAATTTTTCCCGATAGCTACCCACCGAGTATCTGCAAAACTTTACGGCAGAGGTCAAATTGGTTATTATGCTTTTTAACAGCAACCGTGCTACGAAACACAAGCCTACCCAACTACAGCGCCATGAAAAGTTGCGCAGGCTTGCACTGCCAGCACCCACGAGATGGGGTTCTCTGCAAAGATGCTTTAAAACTGTACTGCAGTCAGAGCATCTACTGCACATCATGATTTGTGAGCGTGACTTTGTAGCTGGTACGGCCGCTGAAAAAGAGCAACGAAGCACAATCAAGGCGATTGTGACGAGCGACAATTTCAAACCTTCGTTACAAAAGCATTGGATCTTCTAAAACCGCTCGATGCATTGATAGTCAAATATCAATCTGACGCTTGCCCCATCAGTGAAGTTTATCCCGACTTCATGCAACAGGACAAACAGGAAAAAGAAATACGTTATCAGATGTTGTTGTCAAACGCCAGACAGTCCTCAGTACTGGCAAGTACATGACAGCTCTTGGCAAACCTTGCAGCACCTCGCCCTCAAGTTGTTCACTATATCTACCTCGAGTGCTGCAGCTGACCGAAACTTCTCGACTTTTGGCTTCATTCACTCCATGTTACGCAAGTCTTTGACTACTGAGCGTGTCGAGAAGCTGGTGTTCATCAGGACCAATCACAAAGTACCTTCTGATCTTAGTCCTGCTAACGATGACATAGTCCCTATCAGACTATTCGGAAGGTTGTAACGATAACGACAGCTGTGATGGTGATGACAGCGCATAAAAATGCCTCAATAAATATTACTCCCTCCGTCCCAAAGTTATTGTCTGATTGTTGTTTAAACACTAAGATTAAGGTAAAAAAATACTGCTTTTTTGTTATAAATTACATCAAGAATGTAGGTTTTTAAGGGCTTTCATTTGATGATAAATTGGGGTTTTAAGCTTTACGCTAGCTTAAGTTGCAGTACCAAAACTACCTTCGAATTTTGGAGTCATTTGACGGACCACCGGTAGATATATAAACTTCGCTCCAGCCCTTGCATGAAGGTGCTGGTTATGGAGGATCCAGCTCTGCGCTGATACATGCTATTTTTTTGTTGGACCATTTTTGGGTGAATGCGAAGTGGTTAAAGTTGGGGTACCTATGATGCTATAATCTTTGTGACGAAGAAGAATTCGACAGAAAGACAACGGCGAGCGGTGTACGAGTATATATTAACAGCTGCTATAAGGCATGCCAACATTCAAGGTATTGTGCGCTCTTCATCTCCATGCATAACATCAACTGGGGTCCGGTCCAGCACATTGATCTGAAAAGGCCTGCGAGCAAGTACTGTACTCTCTAAACGATACAATGTCTACCTTCATGAGCAAGTACTAGGTATATTATGAGATTTCTACCTTCACGAGCGCCTGTAAAGGAGAGAATTCATTGCGACCGACTGTAGTACTTCATAAATAAGAATAAGAAAATAAAAATGGGACGCTAAAAAACCGTGAATCGGACAATAACTTTGGGGCGGAGGGAGTATTTAAATAGCTCATCATTGTACAGTACCATTGCATAGGCAGGCGGATTGAGCTATATGTCATAATGTGAATTCAAAAATCTGAATACTGATAGGCCGGGGTCTGGATGGCTGCGTAATGCAGCGCAATTTGGGTTTATATTGGGTTTTATTGGCTTTTGTTGGGTTTAATTTAAACCCAACTTCTGATTTTAAAAAATTTGGGGTTAATTCAGCCCTGGAATTGTTATGCCCATCCGAATCTTAACCAATTAAAATGACCACGTTTAGCCGATATTATTAATACATGATGTAGAGAACAGTCACTGAACAAAAAAGGGGTGCTACCAAGTTAAAGAGCGCACGAGCATCCGGATGAAGGACCCAGGAGGGGGATCGCTCCCAGAAAGCCTCCGCCTTTGGATGATTCTGGTGGGCAAGTTAAGCAAAAAGAGGAGTGGAAAGCGGACAGGAAGAACGGGGTTGATGAGATAATTCTTGATTCTCAACCAAGTTCCAACATAAACGAAGCTATACAGCTAACGGAGGATGGGGTTACACAAACTGTAACTCCGACAGAATGTAAGGCACCTAGTGTCCAAAACCATGATGAGTAGCAGCATACGGAAGTTCAAGATGGAATACCATCCAATAGTATGCTGGCGAACGGGGAAGTGTGGTAAAGCGATCAGAAAATGTTGAGAATGAAGTGGACCACACATTGCCGTTGATTGGTGACGATGGAACACCCATCAACATAAGACGGTTGGTGGGTGGGAAAGGACGATCGCATTTACGATGAAAAGGTGGCGGACAACGGGTATTCGCGATGTGAAGAAATCAACCAAGTACTGTCACTACGCCCAGTCCCAGACACTGATGGAACGGTGGAGATCATGATCATGATCGTGATCACAATTACTAAGTGGAGTTCCCGTGTATGTATAACGAGTTGGAAATACAGCAACTGTTGACATGACGCATCAGGGACAGCCATCTAGCCGATCGACGAACAGTGCAGTTGTGGAAGTTGATTATGACACGAAGTTTCGGCCCGATCGGCCGAGCCAACTAATTATGCCCAAGATATGAAGATCAGATGTGGAATGAAATGGGGCACGTGGAATGGCGAGTTGTGTGAGTGATGATGACCGATGGATTTGTCCGAGGATGACGTGACGAGGCCCGATTAGACGCGATCAGCCGAGATCGGTGTGATATGGCTGCCCCGACGGGGTATGAAGGTCGGAAGTATGGCTGAGCAGATGAATAAAGTCGTTGTGATGGTGGCCCAGAGAGTTCCCGAGGTGATCAAGGGCTGATCGCCCTGATCACTGCCTGATCACTCGGCTGATCGCTATGCTGATCGTGATCAGGGCTGATCAGCCTCAAACCGGCGTCCAGACGCGAAGGCAGGTGAAGTTCTCAATTAAGTCGGGCTGGATATGAAGTGAACAAGTGTCAGAAGGGCAGATCTCAAGTGGTTTCCAAGTTGTTTATCGAAGATCGGGATGGTTGAAGATCGTTATAGGAGTCTGGTCGTGATCAGGGCAGAAGTGGTACAGATCAGCTTGAAGGTGCAGCCAGGATGGGCAAGGTGGTGCTATGCAACCGTGCGACGAAGTGAACAGGTTCGAAGTATAAATCAGGCATGAGTTGGTGTATGGTACACTAGGTATAGGACATTGCATATATAATAACAGGTTTTGATTTTCCCCCTAAGCCAAGAGTCGCTCCGCCACGTGTTGCGGTCATTGGGAGCACAGGGTTGAGTAGTCCCCTCTTGCTCAACTAATTCCCGGTTAAGACGCGCTTAGACGCATTTTGGCTTACCGGAAGACCCCCGACGGGTTTGTTTAGGTGATCAAGCCTCACCGCCCACGCGCACGTGTTTAGAACACGTTATTAATATTGGAAAAGGTTTTGTGGAGATAACGTTTGTGGATTACTGTGGAAGATCGTGGTTTGATCGCGTTTTCTTGGTTTCTTATTATCTCTCTCTCATTGGCTGGCCTGATCGGACGAACTTTCCCGATCAGTGCCTAGATACTGATTAAGTATCGACCCCAACCCGTTCTCCGGTGAAGATTTCCACCCGAGGACACCCCCGTCTCGAGAAGGTCATCCCCTCCGACCTGATCAAGATCATCGTTTTCGTCACCGAGTCCACCTAAGTGAGTGTAACCACCCCCGATCAACGGGTACACAAGGTGAGATGAAGATAAACATAGATCCTGACGCGCATGAAGACCGGCCAGATGACCGGGAGGATCAGATCAGTCACCATAATGGTGATTCATCTGATTCTGATGCTGATCAGGATCAACGGAGTACCCCCTCCGATAGTTGGTCGTCCGGGCCAGTGGGTATCCGGATTCCGCCCAAGACTTCGGTCATGGATTTGGAAATCGGCTCCACCACAATGGTGCGCGTGCCCGGATCACTTGGTGACTCAGGATATTACCGTGATTCCTTTGATGATGAAAAAGATGTGAAAATCAAAGTGGAGGAAACTTTTTCGGGTGTATTGGAGGAAGGCGTATCGCCTCCGATGCTGTCCATATCTAAAGGAAGCGATGATCGACCTGGTCTGGTGGAGTGCCAGGTCGAAATTAAAGATGAAACAACTCCCCACATGGCCCCGATCGGGGTCGATCTGGGTTATAGTAAAGTTGACTATAACCCAGGAAAGGATCGAGGTGTTAACCTTGATCCTATGCATAAGAAGAAAATGGAAAAAGACAGAAAAAACATGGGGGCGGATCATTGCGATCCACCTAAAAAATATGTGAAACCTAAACCGAAGATCTTCGAGGAAGACGAAGAGAAGACCGAACCAGCCGAGAAGACCACTGTTCAAGATGTGGAACGACTGTTCTATCTTCGAGAGTTTCACAGGTTCCTAGCTACCAACCGAGTGATGAAGATCATAAAACCCAAGATCATCGGGAAGCTTGAAGGTCGGGCGACCAGGCCGGTGATCACAGGCAGTCAACTTGATCTGATCAGGAACCTCTTGGCGCAGATCGACGAAGTTGGTTTCACTACTGGTGCTTTCGACGCGAATATGCTGTTCGATCTCGACCAAGGGACGATCAGAGAAGCTATGACAACTCTGTATGATCACCTTGCCTCGTTACTCGGGGCGAACTCCGTGGTCCAGTCGCCGATCGCGGATTCTTCACACCGATCACAGTTGGTTGAATATCCTATGGATATTGAGTCGATATATCAATCGTCATCACAATCTGGAGCGGGCTCCACCGACTCCTCGGTTGGGATAACACGTATGACGTTGAGCCCGAAAGGGATTAAGGAGATCGACCCCAAGATCGAGTCACAGAACAGGAAAAGGAAGCCTGAACCTGGCCGTGTCGGATCGGACGATAGCTTTGAAGATGCTCAAGAAGTTCCACAGAACAATCCGACTCCCAGCAGTAACCCCACCAACATGCCGGAGATCCCAGAGCAAATGAGAACCATGTTCGCGACTATGATGAACCGATTCGCGAGTGATCAATACGGATTACCTCAATACACACCTGGGCAAGGACAACCATGGCGATCAACACCAAACATGAACCAATCCGCTGAGAAACCGGTCAAGAAACCCGTGGACGTGGATATAAAATCAGTCTGATCAGCCGGAATTGTTCGATCGATATCCCAGGTCGGTCATCAAGATCGATTTCATAGATCGCCCCCACGTAGTGATGTGGACATGGAGTCAGAAGGAGAGATCAGTCAGCATTTCGATCCGGATGATTTGGACATTGAGATGCCTCGTAGGGCGAATATGGCCTCCGCGCAGGCATTTGACAGTGATTCCGGAACGATCACCCGAGTGCGAATGTCTGCGATCTCGGAATTGAAAGATTTTACCGGCAAGGATATGGATGATGATCAGGCCAGAGCTTGGTTGAGTCGGACTAAATCAGCCTTTTTGAGAGACAAGACACCGGAAGGTGAAAGATGTCTGATCTTCGCTGATCTAATGAAAGGTCCGGCCAAGAACTGGCTTAAGCAGCTGAGTCGAGAAGTGCGTTTGAAGTGGCCTCGATTGTGTGAAGAGTTTGAAGAGCAGTATTGCAACTCGGGGGTGTCTGTCGCGAGACAGTATTACCACATGAAGAAAAGATCCGACGAGACGCCGATCGAATACTTACATCGGCTGAATGTTGCTGGTCTACGTGCGAAAATGCCGATCAAGGACCCACGACACCCGGATATAGCTCGCGAGCATGTCGAACACTTCATTGGCACTCTGGATAATCGTGATCTGGCTGATCAGCTAACCCTGCTCCGTATAAAGGACTCAGAGCAACTGGAACTGACTCTGAGGACGCTGCAGCGAGCCAAAAGTCGACAGCCCAAGGTCGAGGTAGGATCGAACCGGTACCGGTCAAAACCACACCCTGATCAGGGCAAGATACCGGCGGCACGACCAGCCAGAGCAATTCGGATGATCACGAAGGAATCGGACAGTTCCGGTTCGGAAGAGGAAAGTGGTCAATCAAGTCTGAGCTCGGACGAGGAACAGTATCGTCATATCTTTACGACGGAGCCAGTGTATCGCCCGAGATCATCGACTAACGGCATGGATGGACGGAAACCTGGTGGGATTCAACCTGATCAGGACCGATCTCGTAAGAAATGTGTGCATTGTGGGTCGACCAAACATGGAGATCGTGATTGTTGGAAAAGAATTACGTGTGGAAAATGTGATCGTAAAGGTCACCCTTCTGATCATTGTTTTTTCGTATGCAAGACCTGTGGGAAGCTTCATGACGCCGGCGCCTGCCCTATTGAAGATTTTTTTAATCTGATGCGCAAGTGGTATGTGCCGACTAAACATGCTGGTATGCTTCCACCAGATGTCGAGAAGATGTTAAACTAGATCGCTCGCCAGGTTGGAATCAGGTTCGAGCCGAGCGATCTACGTTCTGCATTTATGCATATGTCGGTAGCGGAGATAAGTTTGAGGAAAAGAAGATAACCGACAATACATGTTCTAATTCAAATTGCATCGATCGATGTCCGATCTACAGTCTCAGAGTGGATGAATATTCCCGATCGGACGTGATCATGGAGTTGGATCTACTGCCCGGTGAATCCCGAGGATACTGGAAGTATCACTCTCCCGACAAGTGGTTTAAACAGGCAAAAGCTAATGGAAAGATCAACAATGAAAAAGCCACTATTCTATTTGACTCTGGGGCAGAAGTCTCGATCATCGACTCCGCCTTTGCTCGTAAGGTGGGATGTCGTATAGACAGTACCCAGAGGCAAGAATGTGTTGGGATCGGCGAGAGCTCATATATGACGGAAGGACGATCACGTGTGAAGATCACCCTGGCAGGATCCCTGGTCTACTATTTTAATGCTTGGGTTGGCCGGTTAGCCGGTCAAGACGCGATACTGGGAATGGATTTTATGGTACCAGCCGGTATACGACTTGACCTGTCTCATGGAACCCTGACTCTGCCAGATGAGGTGCAGATTCAGTTATCCGGCCGACGACCTTTATATGGTACTCATGTACGGATGTTAAAAATGGGTCAGTACGAGAACATCGGGGTGTCCAGATCAGTCGATGTCATGATTCGGCCGAGTGATCGGCAACAGAAATTGTGGCTAACCCGTGGTGAACGATGGGTACCAACGTTCGTTAAAGGTATCGGCAGATCAAGCTACATCAGGGTCACGAATATATCTGATCAGCCGCTGATCGTCCACGAAGACATGATCTTAGGGATGTGGCTACCCGAGGGGAAAGTACCTCGACAGATCGGGTATGTCTCAGTGGGATCACGAAGATATATTGAATGGCAGAATCTGGCTTATCAAGCCACCACGGACCTGATCAGTGACGAAGACTCAGCGGATGAAGACACTTCACCTATGGTCGAGAAGCCGGAATATTCTACGCCGACCAAGTTGCTGATCAGGAGACCACCGATCGAAGCGACAGGGGAAAGCCGGGTCAAAAAAAGGTCCACAAATATTGAGTATTATTAGACCCGGCTCACCGAAAACAGCGGATCCAGAAAGCGGAAATGACGGTGAGGAGTTCAGGAACGATCATGAGAAGGAAAAGGAGGATGAATCTGCCGAAGTCATTACGGAGGAAAGTGAACCCGAAGTAGATCACCAGTCGGATGACTTACAAGGAGCGACTCAAGATGATACCGATCAGGAAAAGGCAGATCAGGTAGATGAACAAGTGTGTATACATGAAGGTGGTGATCAGTACATTGAAGGTATCGAGAAGCAGATGGCCGTTTTGCCGGAAGTATCGCCCAATATGCCAGAAGTCACCATGGAAGATCTACAGGTCGGTGATCCCGAAGTGAACACTCCCGAGCAGATCGATCAGTTGAAGAAGATCATCTGGAAAAGGCGCCATTTACTGATGGGAAAGGGTAACGCCCTACCCCCAGCCGCATTCGGAGCTGTTTGTGATATAGACGTGGGAAATGCGAGGCCGATCGCTCAGCGTTGTCGTAAAGTTGCACCTCAATACCGGGAAAAGTTATCCGATTTGATCAAGGGTTTGCTGAGTACAAAAATCATCCGACCATCAACATCGCAGTGGGCATCACCGATCGTGATCGTGATAAAGAAGAACGGGGTCGATATTCGATTGTGTATCGACTATAGAATGGTGAATCGCCTCACGAAGTTGATGGTCTATCCGATGCCCCTGATCAATGATTTATTAGAAGATCTGGATAAAGTTTTATGGTTTTGTTCGCTGGATATGGCTAGTGGTTTCTGGGTGGTTTCGATGACTGATCGCGCTCGAGAGATCTCGGCTTTCGTTACACCTTTCGGACTTTTTGAATGGAATCGGATGCCGTTTGGATTATAGAATGCCCCACAGATCTATCAGAGATTGATTGACAATGCTCTCTATGGGTATTTGATGATCAGTGCTGATCGGGCAGCCACCGATCTACATGATGTGTTTACGGAGGGTGAACCAGACCAAGATCAGGACCGATCAGTGTTGGGAAGGCGATCATACATAGATGACATCTTGGTCACAGTAACATCCTGGGATATGCTATGCGATAAGGTCGAACGACTCCTGAACACCTGCGAGCGCTGGAATTTATCGATCAGTGTGGTCAAGAGTTTCTGGGGTCAACCCAAGGTCGCTTACCTCGGCCATAACGTGTCAATCCAAGGTTTGGAAGCAAACCCGAAAGATCTGGCTGCCCTCAGCAACCTACCTTTTCCCCGATCACTGAAGGCCATGCAATCCTTTCTCGGATCTCTGAATTATTATAGCCGATTTATCGAAGACTTCTCGATTTACGCCGCTATACTATATGAACTGAAGGAAGTTGATTATCATGGGCTACGAGAACGTGATCGGGTAGGAAGATCACCAATTGAGACTGATCACGAAGTTGAAGTTACTGAAATGGATCTCAAGACTAGATCACTGATCGATCGAACTGATCCAGGGTCAGAGGACCATATGAAGCGAGCTATGGTAGCTTTCAGTATGTTGAAGGCGAAGATGATCTCGACGCCGATACTGAAACATTTCGATCCGGAGAAGATTCCCGTGGTGATTCTATATGCCAGTAAATGGGCGATATCGGCCGCACTGGTCCAAGATCACGACGGAATTTATTGCCCGGTGACGTTCACAAGCCGAACATTAAAACCGAACGAAGTTAGCTATGGTATTGTGGATAATGAAGTGCTAGCATTATTACGTGTATTGGATGTTTGCTACTCTATGCTGGTAACTAGATCGATTAAGGTATTGTCCAGGCGATCTAGTTTGGCTTGGTTACTGTCAGCGAATGGTTTAGATGGGAGACTGGGGCGATGGGCAGCGCTGTTATCTCAGTGGACCTTGGAGATCATCAAATGCACCAAGGGCGAAGAAGAAATTCTTGGAACACTAGCAGCCAGCATCACACCCCGATCAGAAGTCGATGAAGCCCTGATCGAGGTCGCTCCTCGGAAGCAACCACGAGAATCGATCACTATACCCCCACCGATCGTCGGCTCGGAGGAAAATCTGATCGTTGTAAGTTTCGACGGATCAGCGAGTGTGAAGAAAGGCGTGGGGCGTATAGCGCGCTGTTATGGAAACTGCCAGAATGGACTGTCATATCGGCCGGTTCAGATTACACTCCAGGTATCACGGTCAATGAGGCCGAATATCGTGGTCTGCTGCTAGGTTTGGATCTCTTGCAAGAGCAAAAGATCGGAAGAGTAATCATATGCGGAGATTCAAACCTGGTAATTCGGCAGATCACTGGAGAGATCGATTGCAAAGCACCGCGTTTGAAGTTGCTGAATGATCGCGTTATGAAAGCTTTACGTGGATGGCCAAGGCATGATTTTTTACATGTGAAACGTGGTTGGAAGCGGAGTGCAGATCACCTAGCCACTATGGCCATGCGTGATCAGACCGGATCAATAGTTACTGATCGAGCATTGCTGGAGGAACTGGTGGAGATCAATAGGCTGCCTGAGCTGATTCGTGCGGAAGATGAAAAGGAAGCAGCCCAGATCTCGATCATGACAAGATCGCGAACCAGATCTCCACCTAACAGACCACTCTCTCGAGAAAGCCTAACAGAAGAAATAGTACAGGAGATGCGGATCGAAAGAATTCTCAAGGCGCAAGACGAGGAAAAATGGATCGTTGATTTGAAAGCGTTTCTGAAGGGTGATCTGGAGAAGTTGAGCCAGGGTGAAGCAAAAGATTGTGCTAAGATCGCGCCCAACTACGAGATCGACGAAAATGATCTATTGTTTTACTATGTTCACGCTGATCAGGCCGATGTAGATCTGGACCGATCAGCAAGGCTCGTGATCCCGGAGACTTTACAAGCTGATATCTTACACCATTATCACGTCAGTTTAGAGGGTGGCCACCAGGGCGTAGGTCGAACGTATCACAGGATTCGCAAACATTTTCATTGGAGAGGCTTATATCGAAGTATCCAAAAGTTTGTCGGGACATGTACGGATCGCGAAACCGGAAAAGGTATGCCAAACATCCGGGGAAGATCACCTGGAAATATCCAGGCGACCTACCCTTTCCAAGTGATAGCGATGGATCACATACCGTCCCTGCCAAAATCGTTCAAGGGCAACACAGAGGTGCTGATCTGGACTGATCTGTTCACGGGATTGGTGATCGCGAAAGCGGGATCTACCCGAACAGCCCAACAAGTCGCTTGCAGTTACGAAGAATGTGTTTTTAGACGATTTGGAGCCAGTGAAGTGATCAGGCATGATCGCGAACCAGGTTTCATGGCCGAAGTCTTCCGATCATTCAATCAGATGCTTGGCCAGAAACAGAGCGCGACCATGGCATACCGCCCGCAGGCGAACGGTAAAGCCGAACGGATGGTACAGACGCTAACCAGAGCTATCAAGATGTATGTCGCGGACTCCGCTCAACAAGATTGGGATGAATATGCAGAGAGACTGGTGTTTGCGTTGAATTCCTCTTTCGATCGGATCAGGGGAGATACTCCATTCTACCTGGCGTATGGTTGGGACCCCCGATCTACCATCGAGTCGGTGATCCCTGTTGGATGCACCCGAGGTCGAGATCGCGAAGCTCGTCGATGGCGTATGGGACTCCAACGTCACTACCAACACGCGCGGGAACAAGTCAACGAACGATTACGAAGGGCGATCCAAGAAAGAGCTGATCGGAACAATGATCAAGCCGATTCCCATAACATCGAGCCAGGATCAAGAGTTTGGCTTTACTTGGATCGCGTGAAAGAAGGATACGCCAAGAAGTTAGCACATCTGTGGCATGGACCGTTCCGTATAGCCAAACTGATCGGTGATCATGCCGCCCGGTTGATCACTGCAGGTACCGATTACGGAATTTTCCCGATCGTCCATTTGTCGAAGCTGAAACTGGTTCGGGAATACCCCGATCGGCCCAAAACCAGCGATGATCAGCCAAGGTTTGACTTCGACGAAGCTCTCTTGCCCGAAGACAGTTGGGAAAGAACGTTGGACCAGAACGAATTTGAAGTGGAGAAGATTTTGAATACCCGATCAGGCAAGAGGACCCGATTTGGCCGAACCCATCGTGATTACTTGGTTCGATGGAAGGGTTATGACGATCCCGAGTGGATAGATGAACGTGATCTGAACTGTGGAGCTCTACTAAGAGAATTTGAACGTGATCGGGTGAGACGAAATCGATTTGGAGTGATGCAAACCCACGAAGAGGGCAACCAGGAGTCTCAATAGCCTGGGTTGACACATTGTGACAGATCAGCCAAAGGTAATGGTCGAACAAGTGGAGATCAGGGTGGTTGAGCTGGTTCGGAGTAAATGGATATATATACATATAATGCACGAGAACTACATTTGCATACATGTGAACGATCGATATACAAGATGGAGGCAATAGTGGGACCTGAATATGAAGTGTGAATATGGAATGTGAAAGTTATCAAGAAACTGTCGTGATATATTAATGATTATTGAAAAAACGAAACGAAAGCTGGTTGTCACGACAATCACGGGCCATACTTCGTGCGCAGACGAGAAACCGCGAACCCCGGATGATCCATGGGGCTTGATCGGAACTGGTTCCGCCAAGGCTCTTGCTGATCGGTAAAGATCAGGGCATCACGCAACGTGCCGATCGGAGTTGGATGTCCATAACCGGGATACCACTCCCCGCCGTCAGCCTTGAGTCCTCGCGATCCCGCCCGACGAACAGGTAGATGCAGCACGGCAGGAAACAAGAAAACGTCCAGATCGCACTCGCCATGTTGAATCCCATTGACCACATGATTGCAGATCGCAGCCCAGGCAGCCCCGGCTTTTGTGCGTCGACGCTTGCGAGCATGATAGTAATGCTCAATCCACGCGTCCTTGCGCATCGTCGCCGTGATCGGGAAATGGTGGGTCGCCTCCCATATCGCTTGAACATGTTCCTGGTAATACAGGGCCAGACGTCCTTGTAGATCGACAAACCAGGAGAGATTGGGAAACGCCAGCCCGGGCATAGACGTCATGAGGACATCCCAAGGTGCTGAATTGATCAGAAGCTCGATAGCACCTCTGGTCAACACACGTGGTTGCCACTGCTTCTCCTTGGGCGCCGGCGATCTAGTCGGAAAGATCCATCCTGGCGGACGGGACCACAAGCGAGAGACGAGTTTGTGCCTCACAGCAAGAACCTGAGGCGTCAGATCCCATACCTGATCAGCACTCCAATTTCCGAGTTGCCATGTGAGCAGGAGTCGGCTTGCCCTGCATGACGACGTATAAATCCATGAACCTTTGGTTCGGATTATAGCTATAGTCGTCCTGCTCGATCGACGACCGGCTCGCCGGGATGAAGACGCCCGTGAAATTGGGTGGTCGGGCGATCACTGTCGTATTGACCGGTGGAGGAACGTTGGGAACAGCCGAAGCCGGTTGTTCCTCTTCAAGATCATCTTCGTCCTCGTCATCGGACTCAAGCAAAGCGACGGCCTGGGTCAGCGAACTTACGCCTGAAAGGGTCGCCACTGGAGCGCGACGATCAGTACTGCGCGATCGGGCCAGAACAGACAACGTCCTCTCGTCCAGATCAGTCGACTCATCGTCCGAGTCAACCATAAGACGAGAGCGCTTGGCGGGAGCCATCTTCTTGCTCCGTTTGCGCTTCGCAGAACTCAAGATCGAGGAGACCGATCTGGAGGCCGTTGGCAAACGGGGTGGAGTAGACGCAGAAGCCGCTGCAGTGCTGATCACGGGCTGATCAGCACTATGGGCCGGCAAGGAAGCGACGGAGGATGCGGGTGATGGCGGGGCAGACTCGGGAGACTGTGGAGGTGTTCCAGACGGAGTAAAGGAGCTGATCAGCTCAGGAAGTCGTTGCAAATCCGTACGAACTGACTCCGAATCGGTGTTCGAGTTGGTCCACCTCTCCATAGTCTGCACCGCAACGTTCCTCAAGTCGGCGTTATGCTGGAGCCAGGCGCGATCATCGAGCTCTAGGGTTTCAAGTTTAACCCGAGCAAGATTAAGCTCGCGCCGGCAATCTTCAGCTTCCTTCCGACTCTCGCGCAACCTTTTCTGTATGTCGGCGCGGCCGATGCGAGAATCGGAAAGTTGCTTTACCAGGAGCTTGACCTGCTCATCCGAGTAGCGCACCTCGACTTCCCGACGCTCTACGTCCTCGGCAGTGCGGATTTTGTCGCGAAGCAGCTGATCACGGTCGAGACGGTGATTATCGAGCCGTTGTAGACGATCCACCATCTCGACCATTGAACCCTTCATCGCCTCGATACGTTCATCTGGAAACAAACATGAAAGTCATATACAAATCGCAGAAGAAGTGAATGAGATAAACATACCTTGGTCGCGGATGGTAATAGTCAGCGAACCGATCAGCGACTGTAGAGAGGCGACGGTGTCCGAAGGCTTGGGGATGT
>MIQA02023874.1:0-36160 GCA_001887855.2 Sclerospora graminicola
TCTAACACCTGACGTAGATGTTCTTTATGAACATCTACATCAGTCTTACTATGTTCAGCCTTACTATGGATGAACACGTCGTCGAAGTAGCTCGGTGCGAATTCTCGCACTGGGCGCAATAGATGCGTGACGCATCTATTGAAGGTGGCAAGGGCATTTCGAAGCACCTGCGGCATCACAAGCCACTCCCAAAGCATACCACTTGAGGTGCTTACAGCCGTGAGAGGGATATCCTCCTCACGCATGAGGATTTGGTAGAAATCATCCCTCAAATCGAGAGCACTGAAAACGGTGCTCCCACTCATGCCATCAATGATGATATCTTTCCGCGGTATCGGCGTCTGCGCCGGTACCGTGGCTGCGTTCAGCTTATTAAAAGCATGAACGATTCTCCACCCACCAGTGGGTTTCTTCACACAAAAGGTGGGACTGGAGTGCGGTGAGGTAGACTCCAGCACATGTCCCGCCTTAAGACGTGTTTCAAAGGAATCGTTGATCGCTTTGACCATGTCAAGCGGCAATGGTCATTGCCGCGTGACACAGTACTTCGTGCCTAGTTTCCTTATCTTCAGGGAGCTCACAAGGTACTTCTTCTGGGAATACGTCAGCGTATTCCCAAAGTACCTCGTATTACGGAAAAGTCGCCTTAAGCGACTCCCAGCTCTGCGCTTCAAAGCGCTGAACTTTGGTCTTTTCATTGGGAACGAGCTCGTTCCCAATGCCTTCTAATTGTAAAGTGGATATTCGTTCACGAATATCCACTGCATCATCAGATGCGACAATGACGCAGATCTGTTCGATCTGATCATTGCATAAGTTCTTTACAACTTCTTCCAGCTCAAGGCTGGAAGGGCCATTACATCTGAACTTAAGTTCGGATGGTTGTCGAGTGTGGGAGACTGGGTAGCTAATCCAGTCTCTGTCTGCGTCAAGACGTTGATCGTCTCGACGGACACAGCTGCGATATCAAACGCACTCGTCTGATCTGTTGCACGGTGATTATCACTCGTGCACAAGGCATTCTCCTCATCATGACCACTGTCTACCACGGTATTCATGCACCCACGACTGCCCTCAGTCGTGATTTCTTCATTTTCGACACGGAAGTCATTTACTTCCGTGACGGTTTCATTATTCTTACGGTGGGAGTTTCCCACCGTGTGTAAATTCTCTATACCATGACCGTCATCGGTCGTAGTAGTAACTTCAACACGGGAGTGTTTTTCACCCGTGTTGCACACATTACTGACACGCAACGACTCATTCGTCGCGTGTGTAAGTCCCTCTGAACTTTGATCAGCGGGTGTACCATCCGCTGATCTAGTCGGATCAGATCTGGTGGTGCCATCGCTACCCACCAGACTGTCTGACGCTGCGGTTGTATCATTAGATACAGCCGGATTACTCACAGGGTGATCAGATCCTGTGAGACCGCCGCAGTCGATCGACAGGTTAACCCAGTCGATTGTTGGTTGATGCTTGGACATCCAAGGGATGCCCAAGATTACATCGAACTTGTCGTCAAGATCGAGGACGATGTATTCGTCCTCGAACGACAGTTCGTCTAACTCGAAGCGTGTGCGAATCACACGCTTTGGTATAGTCACGGTTGCACCTGTTGCTAACCGGACTGACAACATGCTTCGTGGAGATTCAATCTCCACGAAGTTCAAAGACGTTAGAACCTCAGTTCTAACGAAATTGTTTGACGCTCCTGTGTCAAACAGAGCACGCATGGGGACATCGTTTCCATGCGGCTTAACTTCCAGGGTGATGAGAGGTTTCTCTTCACCCTGCACACGTTGACAGGACATAGTCCCGTCTGGGGCTATTATCCTCACATGCCCGATGTCGGCATGTGAGATAACCCGTCCAGTAGGGCGCCCCGCCCCTACTGGTTGTTGACGTTTTTTGCATCAACAGAGGGTTGCCCCTGTTGATGTCGCTTGCCAGCGGACTGTCCAGTCCGCTGACTGCGTGGCGCCGGACGCGGCGCCATACATTCATGGGCGTAATGGCCCATCTTCGCGCATCGATTGCAGCGAAGGAACTTCTTGTTCTTCGGTTGCCTCGGAGTCGAGGCAACTGCAACCGATAGGTCCATAGGTTCTGGACCTCCTCCGCCCGCGCCCTGGCGCGGGTGTTGGTGTCTCGGGACGAAGTGTGAACTTCGTCTCGATTGGAAGTTTTGGTTAGTATTAACATGCTGCATTGGCGGCATGTTAAAGTCGAAAGGCGCTTGCGCTTTTCGACTAACCCCAGCATGCGTTGCTGCTGAACGCATGCTGAATTCCTCTCGGATGCTTTGGTCAATAGCATCCCTCAGAGTCTTTGGGGGAACCCGATAAAGACTCTGTTTGATGGGACCGTCATTCAGTCCCTTCATGAAGCCAGTGACCTGCATGGCAGGGGGCACCGGCTCGTATACAATATTTGATAACAAATATTGTATTTTCTGAGCGTACGCATGTAGGCTCAGCTTGCCCTGCTTGAGTTCCATGAACTCTTCGCGGCAACTAAGCTCCATTTCTGGAGCTTCGAAGTTGAGCTTCAGCTCAGCTTTTAAATCCTGATACGTCAGGAACGCAGAGCCATCAGTGGCTCTGCGGCTCATCGCCAATGCCCTGGCAAGACCGCCTAGGCATGTGGTGGCGAAATAAGCTTGTGAACGTGGGTCCACAATCTTCTGCGCAGAGAGGGCATCTTCCACCTCTGCGAACCATCTACGAAGGGGTTCACCCCCTTTGCCAGTAAAGGGCGGAATCCGCGCCTTTACCACTTCAACGCTCGCACTAGATGTGGGCGTTGTTTGTTGCGACCGTAATATTGCGGAACGCACCTGAGGATCAACATACATCCTCTTAAAACGGGTAACCGGATCCAGACTTCCTCCGGGGTTTTGCCACGGAGGAGAGAGATGATCTCGGGCCCTATGGTCCGGATCATCTCTATCACAGTGGTCACAGTACTCTGTGACAAGTTAGGGAAGTTTTCCCTAACGAAATCATGCGCGAGCTGTCGCTCACGCTCACGCTCACGATCGCTGGCCGTCGCCATGACAGCCAGCGGCTCTTAAACCTTCGTTCCGCTAATTAACTAGCAGAACGCTTCAACAGTGGTCGTTTAGACGGATCACTAAGTGCTACCAGGTGTAACAGGCTAGCTGTTACTGGCTTACACTGTAAGAATTGCAGTGAGGAAGCGTGCAATTGTGTAGGACCAAATGTAAATTTGGTCCTCCTTAGTTTACCTAAGATACACTTTAGATTAGACTAATTAATGTATTAATTAATCACTTAAGTCTGTATATATATTGAATATATATAAACCTAAAGCCACGTGTCTAGAAGAAGGTAAGTTTAAGAGTGAATATATTATGAGTGGTTTAGAGTTAATAGCAATAATTAAATCTAAACTAATCATACAAACATGTAATATAAAGCTGGTCTGAATGATATCTTTATCATTAGATTACTTGTTAGCTTTGATAATTATATCAGGATCTGTTCTCAAGGTGGATTATAACAACTTATAATCCAATATTCGCATTTCCAACATTAGGTCTGAAATTGAACTCTGATATTTCAACTTAAATATCATTTATGTGATGGCACCCCATTACAGTAACCATCCTCTGTTTGCACCCTTGGATACCCACTAAGGACGTCTCCGTGTCGAATAGGCACACCCCATATCTGGGACATCACTAGAACAACCTTCAAATTGTTTATATCCATCACTGTGGAGAACGTCAAAAAATAATTTTCTCCACAACCTTGCTTGTCACTCCTGGCGACCAATCGTACCTGTAACGCTCAATGGTTCCATCTGCTGGAGCTTCGTCTTATAAACCCACTTCGTAGGCAGTGGTTTTTTTGTTTCAGAATTCCGGGTCAGTTCCCATGTCCCGACTTCTTCCAGGGACTTCAACTCTTTCACTTCAGCCTTTTTCCAGTTATCGGAATTTCGACCTTCCTGTGCCTGCGGATTGCTCATCGGATCAGGCACCGATGAAATAATTGAGATTCCAGGACCCTTTAGGTCAACCACCGCAAAAGCGAAAAGCACATTTCGTTAACTTTCCAATGACACTTCGTTTGATTTATCTCCAGGGTTCGTATCACTCACTCCATGCTCCGGCACACTTTCATCGTTTCCGTTTTCGCTGATCCTCACGCACCTCTTCTTCTGCTTGCGTTTCTCGAGGGCTGCAGTCTTCGTCACCTTCCCCCCGGGCTTCCTTTGCTCAGCATTTTCCGGTACCTTATTCTTCTTTTCTTTGGGGGCTCCATTCGAGTCTCCGCGATTTAGTCTTTCTTGAACACGGTTTTCCAATTCAGTTTCTGCTTTTCCTTCCAAAGTTTGTGAGATTCTTCTGCGTATATCCTCAGTAAGCGTCTCAATCTGGCTTACATGTCGAGTCGTGGTTACGACCCTGTCATTTAGAAGTAGCACCTTGTACCCCTTTGTCTCGTCAATTTTGCCTAAGCTTAAGGCCCTTTCGGCGTGCTATCCCAGGGATATTTTACTTGGATCCCGCCAAACCATGCAAACAGTGAGCCAAAAACGACGATGCTATTCACGCTTGTAGGTTTCTCTGTGAGCATTTGAATTGGTGATGCTCTCCCGGGGTTCGACCTCGTCGGACTGCGGTTGAGTATGTAGGTCGCGTACTCAGCCGCTTCCGACCAGAACACAAGACCACACCAGATCCAGAGATCATGCACCGAACCATGTTGAAAATGGTTAGGCTCATGCTCTCTGCCTTTCTATTTAAGGCTGGACTACCAGCCTCAGTGATTTGTCGCCGCACTCCAGTTTGCTTGCAGAAGAAATTGACATTTCTGTACTATCCACCCCCGTCCGTTCATAGGACGTGGATTCTGTAGCGAAACTGATTTTCGAACCGTACAAGAATATAGTCAAACATTTTCGCTGTTCGATCTTTTGATCGGGTAGCGAAAATACGCACATAATTTGAGTAATGGTCAACGAACACGACCAAAAATCGATTTCCACATCGATCACGTGGAGTGATCGGACCCTTGAGGTCACTGGAGATCACTACACCGGCTCTATCGATCGGCTAGTTTCTTCCACTATCGACCTTTGACGGCCTCGACTTAGCCGCTTTTCCTTCGGCACAAGTGAGGCTGTTAGGTCGTGAAAAATCTGTGATTTTTATGACGGATCTGGGATATTTGGCAAGCCTTTCAACAGAATCATATGCCAAATGCCACAGGCGGGCATAAAAATGACGCAATGTGCCTTCCTGCACGTCATCATGCGGGCAATCGGCCGCCACATTCATCAACATGTTCGTAACGCTCGTATTCACCGTCTTTGGTCAGTCTGTCATCGGTTTTGCGACGAAAACGGACCCATAAACTTCCACTTGAAATAAAACTTGATTTCGAAAAACCATGTGCATCTTTGATCCGATCTAATACGCCTCTTTTCTTTCGAAGACAACCAAGTGATATCAAATTCTTAGCCGAATTTGGCGAAAAATGCACATCAGTAAGCACGATGCACGCACCCTCATTTGAGGCGCTTCTGAGCGTCATTTTTCCCATTTTCTCCACTCGTAGCGTCCGTCCGTCCGGGAGAGTCAAACTTTTGTTTTCACCGCACGTCACAGAATCTTCCAGGAGGCTCTCTTTGCGTAAGAGGTGTCGACTTGCCCCGCTATCAACAATCCAAATTATTTCGTCAAAAATTTCCATTTCTTGTGACGCCAATTTTTGTTTGCCCTGGTGGCCAGAACGAAACGATGTTCTGTTCCCCCATCGTTCGCTCTTCCCCGGTTTCCACCACCCCTTTTAGATCGGTTTCTTCTGTTCTGATGTGGGCAATCACGCTTGATATGCCCTTCCAAACCGCATCCATAGCAGTTTCTCTTGTGGTTTCCTTCGACGACTGCGTTAACCCCAAATTTTCCACGCCTCTTTGTTTGTTTCCCCTCGTCGTCAACTTCTGCGCCCAAGCGATCGGTTCTTGCGCGTGTTGAATGTAATCTTGGCGGTGTGGATTATAGCGGACTAGACGCGCCAATTTCAGTCTTGGGGACGCGTACTTTACGATATTTTCCACAATAAGTTGCTCATTTGAGCCGCTTTCACGTGCGAGGGTCGCGATGTATAGAAACTGCTCAGTCCAAGAGCGTCTCGGGTCTTTCTCTGTGGCAAAAAACATCAACGCTTGGTGGTGGGTTATTGTCACCTTGAAAGCATTGAGCATCTGGTGTAAAACAAAATACAAAGTTTGCGAGATCTACCACCATTTTTCTACGTTCGCCTGGTGGCAACTCCCTCCAGATGCTCACCCAGCTGATCCAATTTAAGCTGATCTGTCCACACGAAACCGGAAGCTATCTCCGCTACCTCTATCGCTTCGATAAAGACGTAGATCCATTGTTTGAAGTCAGAGCCCAGACCTGGGTATAGCTCTCTTCCAGAAAATTTCGAAACGGACAACTTGGGTATTTTTACACCCCCAGAAAATGCAACCGGCTACCCTGCTGTGAGCGTACACCTTGTGGTGGAGCTTGTGGCTGTTTCTCCTGCTACACACGGCCAACGCCGGTGCGGAAGACACCGCCCCTTTCACCGCCATCTTCGGTGCTCAAATCATTTATGGTAAGGTGTTTACCAAACGCTCCATGATTCTGTAGTGTCTCTTTAAAACCACTTGCAGCTGATCTCACCGGTGATCCCTTCCCAGACCCCGGAGACGTACTGGGAGCGGATCCTTGCAATCGCTATTCGTCCAATGCTGCATTTCGGGTCTTCATTTCTTTCATCTCTTCCATGCTCGCACCTTTGAAGGTGAAAGCTCTCGTTTATCTTCGTCCATTTCCCACGAGATAAAAAAATCTTATTGATTCAAGAAAAAGAAACGAGAGAAAAGCGCACAGCAATTTGCGTTTAATCGCAACCAATTCCACAATAAATCACGTACGAGAAAAATCGTGTAATAGCCCAGGCAAAAAATCGAGAAAAGAAACGAAACAATTTTCCAACAAAACACGTAAGAAAAAATCACTCGAAATCAAAGAGGAAAACTTTCCACACGTGAAAAACGAGAGCTCCACAATATATGCGTAAATGTTACAATACGCCAGACCTTTCGAGCCGACAGTAGAGCAGACTTTCACGATGCTTGGAGACGCGAAAAAATACCGCGACAAAACAAACTTTACCTCGTTGACCGGGGACCATCTTTTCTTTGCTGGAGTTACTCTAGCAAGTCTCCTGTAGTCTGTACATTAACCCGATTATAACCCCGTCCAACTTGGGCTCATAGCTTGTTGGAAATATAAGTTCGCGCACCTAAACCGATTAGTATTTAGGGGTGCGCAGACGGGTTTAGTGTGTAAGTACTAGACAAAAATTCGACGAGGGAGTGGCGTATTTCGCGCCGCGCCGACTAGTCGCTAAGATAAAAAGAGAGAGTATTATAAAAGTTAAAAAAACCCTAAAATTTCCTAACTTGAAATTTGATATACACAAAATTCACCGTAGCTTTGCTTAATCTGACAGTTCATTTTGTAAGTCATCATCAAAACACCATTGAAATTCCAACATTTACGCCTCGCCTGCGGACGCACGAGAGGAAGTACTCAGACAATTTCGCTGCTCTATCTTTCGTTCGAGCAGCGAAAACCCTGACATTGTTTGTAAAATGGTCAACAAATACCACTAGGTAACGGTTCCCACGTCTGTCGCGCGGGGTAATAGGACCCTTTAGGTCACTGTATATTACCCCGCCAACCTGGTCTATTGGGGCATTTTTGCCGCTATCCACTATCGACTGCCTGGCCCTTGTGTCTTTTTTTTCTTCTGAGCACGTCAGGCAATTTGGTCTCTAAAGGTCAGTAATTTAATTCCCGATATGGGGTCCTTCGCCAACCTTTCGACAGAAACGTAGGCCAAGTACCCCAATCGTGCGTGAAAATGATGGAGACTTCCTTCTTGCATATTATTTAGGCAGTCGCACTTACTGCATTAACAACCATTATTGCGAACGTCTTATGGGCGTTTTTGCCGCCTTCGACCTGCAGACTTTCCACAAAAACAGATCCACGAACACTGACTTCAAACAACATTCGATTTCTGAGCATCACTAGCAATGTTTTTTCATTATCACTTAAAATGCATCCCTTTTTTTCGTATGCATCCCAGCGAAAAAACGTTCCCCGCTAGTTTCGGAGCGAAATACACCTCCTTCAGCACGATACTTGTGCCTGGACTCTTCGTACACTTTAGCGTTATCTTTCCAACTTTTGATATTTTTAAGGTGCCCCCATTGGGTAGAGTAAGACTAGACTCTCTCCACCCTTGTACTCCACTGCTCTGTGATAAAGTTCCTATCATATTCTATGTCAAATTGGTTTCAAAATCTAGAAGTTGGAGAGACACCGGTGTACTCGGATCGTGAACAAGTAGTTTTAACATTAAGACATCCGAGCGTACAAGACAACCAGAAGCCACATCGTCATCATACTCCAAGGTACCCCTTTAATGGGTAACATTATACTGTATTATCGATCGATAATAATAACACAATTGGAAACACTCACAAAAGGAATAATAACTTGGGACCAATGGATAGCGGAATGTCAGGACGCCATATACCAGTCCAGTAGAGAAGTAGCTCGGAGCAGAAGCGGCAGTGTGAAGCGCATCCAAAATCAGTTACGATAGAATACATTTCATGAACAGATCATTAATGCAACGCGAAGAAAATATCATAAAAAATTGTTGGTGAGACGAGGCACCATATTACATCGAGCGGTCCAGGATATACGCTGGCTATTTCGCCGAACAGCGATTTGGAAAAGGGAGCAACGGGTGACGGAAATTAAAAATCCGGAACAACTTCCCCATTTCCCGATTCCATCTCCATTCCGGATCGCTTTGTTTTGACATGGCGAATTAAACAGAGTAAGAGGCACCAGAGACATGCTTTGACAACGTTAAGGATGAATTAAGAAATTTCATGGTGATCCCAACCCATAGACGGGTCACCAGTCAGTACAATCAATTCTTAATGGATGAAATTAATGAAAGAGGTGCGAGCAGCCATAAACGATTTGAACTCCAATAATATACCTAATTCTTCAGGGAGAAACTCCACCAACATCATTTTCGAAGGCTATTATTATTCCACTAAGAAAAAAGGGAGATTCAAGTAATGCACTTGTCGTAGATTAACTTAAATTTAACAATTTAAAAAAAAACGAATCTCTTCAAAGTTTAATTCCCAGGAACTTAAACTTAGAGACCGACAGTATACGCCAATTGTACACTTAACGTGAAGAAATGACCAAAGTAGCCTTTCGACCAGTCCTTTCGGAGATACGACGTTGGCTTGTGTAAACGGCGAGTTTTTCTTGGTATCCGGTGTCAGTCTTGTGTTTAAAGTTTGGCGTCCGTCGATCAACTTGGTTATGAGTAGTCAGCGCTTGAAAAAGGAGGGGGTTATATATTAAGAAGTGAGATATAGAAGTACCTTTACCAAGTTACTCCATATCACTACTTCTTACTTATGTATTCCTACTTATGGCTTCATCTTTTAACTCATCTTTCAACCAATGCGAAAATAGCCCTTCTATAGAGTGAAACTTTATTTACTCTATCACAGTCGCCCCTTGCAAAGCTAAAGCAAACCACGGGAAATAGCGAGCAGCAAATCATTCCTTTTCTGACCTCATTGTCCGTGCACAAGAGCCACATTTTCATCTTGACAATCTTCAATTATCCTCGATGCATCCGTCTCTCTCCAATGTGTAATGTAGCTTGGTATACCCTGGTTATCAGCCTTTTTTATCAACTCGGACCACACCACTTTGTTTGTAAGCTCGTCGTGATGTCAGGATAAATAGATAATGCCTTGACCTGCTTAGCGACACAACCGATCTAGCAGGATAACCTATTATAAATCCCAATTAATGTGTCCGAAGCATAGATGCAATCGTAATATCAGCTTTTTTGCCTTGACTAGAGTCAATAGTAGCAATATTAATCACTAGTTTGTCCATATCGCTGCCTTTCGACTTGTAAACTTCATGCCGTATGCTATCCACTTGTTTCTGATATGGTGAGATTATGAACAAAGTGCACATCTACGATCAAACTCTTCTTCCGTGTCTCAACTTAATGTCTCATTTATTCGTCGAATTTGCTCCAAATTTAAAGCCACTTCAATAACATTTTGCGGTCCATCGGTATGAGTTTCCGCTACACTTCCAGAGACCTGATCATGTGTACTGATCCATATGACATGTTCTGAGCCCAAAACATATTCTTGGGTTCGTCTTGGAATTCTCCCCTCCCATTCTGCGCACGTCACTGGTGGCAACTTAAATTCTTTCAAATAATTTTTAACTGGGGAGGCTCGATCCACTGTCTTGTATGGATAAAATGTCTGCAAAAATCTTGAGATCTTACAGTAGCTACGAAAATGTTGATCCCATAAAACGCTGGAGCTTTGTGCCTATGAGCCCTGTGATGCTCAAATGTTTGTAAAATTGATTAAGTTCGTTTGTGGCGCCGTTCCATTTCGTTGTAGCTGTGTTTTTTTCTTCGACCAGATGTATATAAGCGTATAATTGATTTGGATTACCAATGGCTACCATTACTTCAGTTGTGGGACGTAAAGCTTGCAGTAGCGCCAGTTCATAAGTCTGTGCCCCTTCATCATGAATAACAAGTTGGGGTGGCAAAGGACGATATTGCCGTCGACTCAGCTGAGATAGTGTGGTCAAGATAATTCGAGCTTTACTCCACACACTATACAAAGCTTTCTTCATAACCACCTTGCTATGACGATTCCATCCGGTAGGCCGCAAACGTTCTCACTCCAATCGCTCGATCTCGCTAATGAAACGTTTATTGCAATCTTCGGTCTCCAGCATTTCGCCTTCTGGTGTTCCCAATCGCAATATGGCGTTCACTTCTACAATATTCAATGCCAATAACTTCCGTAAATTTTCGTCAATGGCGGCATTTGTTTCGGAGACTATAGTAACTATTTTTTTGGGGTATGTCTCCCAATAGGCTGCTACCAGCGATGCAACAGTGGATCTTTTTCCACCCCCATAAGGTCCTCCTGCCAGGATAACACATTCCTTTGTCAGCCCTTCGTCGTCCACCTTGCATTGCTTTGCATCAAGTTTTCTCGCACAAGGTCTATATGACCTGCCCCCGATTGCCTTCTGCTTCATCTCTTTCTTCAGTCATCGGATTTCGATCAATAATCCTTTGTATTATATCAAGCAAGGGGGTCCATGGCTGGCAGTGACCACCCGTCGGATGTGGCGAGTATATTCGTCTTGGTCTCCCCGAATAACTGGTCCACATATATTTATACCCATAGGTCTTCGATATGTATGTTAGTCCGAATTATGCTCTGCCTCTGGCAGTAGTATTCCAGCCCCAATGGTCACGTATTCGTGTCCGGTGTAAGAATATAGTTCTCCAACGTCCCACGATCGAATTGACCCAGCTCCTTTTTCATTGTTCATCCACTTGTTACAAATTTGAATGTATAATAGGCTACCTATCAACGACATGATATGTTCCATGGCAATGGCTGCTGTGTCATATGACAAATTTTCTGTAATACAGTGTCCCACTCCATAACTTGACACGTTGAACTGTACCACTTGATCGGTACTTTCTGCAGCCATCAATGTTTCATGGGAAGTGCTGCACCAAGCGTCGTTATGGGCATCCAGTGCCATAGTTAACCAGTAATTCACGTTCGTTTCATAAGTATCCAGGTACACTTCTTTGTCCTGCAAATACTGCCAATCTCGATAGGTACCAGTATGTTTAAACTGGGGATCGTTGGTGTCCACCTTCAGGCATCAAAGTTTATCTCTACATGGCCCATACAGCCCTCCCCACCTTTCTCGTAAAAATACAGTAAACTAACGCTGATCGATCCCGCCGTATTAACGTAGCTGCTATAATCATCAATCGCACTTCTCCCACTTTTTCTCGCGTGGGTCGCTGATCTTGTCGCAACTGTAAAAATTGCTTCGTGTCCCCTCCATAACTTTTGGTATTTCGATTGATAAAATTCTCCCATTCTTGTTGTCTGCGTAAGGAAGTATTATACACCTCAAGTAGCGTAGATCTTTGCTTCACTCGATATTTCCATACGTAACTGCGGATAGCTGCTGAAAACGCACTATTTTAATGACAAACGGCTGTAGGGTTCGTGCTAGTAGTCTATACCCCTTCTGATTCCTCTGTACGTGTTAGAGGTGTGACGAACCCTAAGACAGACCCTTCTGCCTCTTGCAATCGTCTTCATCGTTATCCGGTTAATGTTGATCGTAGTATCACCTACCCCTTCAGGGGCATTTGACCTTTTTTGTACCGACCCAACCGCACCCACCCGGGACAGATGTCCAATTTGGATGAGTTCTTTTTCTTCGTAATCTTCTTCATTTTCTTCCATTGGTTCTGCTACGTCCATCGACTCTACTTCGCCTTCTTCTAGAGACCTATCCACTAGGATATCACCTGAATGTTGATTTGTTTCCGACGTGTGACTTGAAACTTCACTGTTACTATCCTCAGTGTCCACCCATCCGTCTGGGGGAGGTTGTCGTAATTCTTTGCTCTCCTCCTTGTTGATCGGCGACCCACAATTGGACTCGGTTTCTTTCATTTCGTCTGCCCCGCCAGTTGTGCCGCCAATGCTACCCATCGTGCGTGAATGAATCGCCACGGTATCTTAGTGTCTTTTAATATTCGGCGGCATACCGCAAAATTCGGCTTTCTTTTTGCTACGGCATCTTGTAATATCTGTTATTGTTCTTTTCCCCAATACATCGTAGAACGTTATTGCTTTTCCTTCTCCATGCAGAGCCGTTCATACGTCGTTCAACGGCCACTTTTGACCGTGAAATCGTCGGCCAATTACATGACCGTCGTTGTTTCTCCAGCTGTCGGCCGATAACTTTGTAATATTTACTTCCTTTCCGTATAAAGGTTAGAAGTACGTCATCTTCCTCTTTTATCCATCGCGAGGCTGCACGGCCTGTGTCACCTCGTTCATTCGCCTTGAGCTTATCACCTTTTGTCATACCCTCCACCATGTGGTTTTGTTTGGATTCTATGGATCGCACGGTTTGTTTCCCTTGCTTATTCGGGAAAGTTTATTGTATTCTTCCAGACGCTGGTTTCCCTTCGTAATATGTTGGCGTTTGATACTCTTTACCCACTTGATTTCTTTACCATCCCGCACCTCAAATTTCCGCTTCGCAATCCACTTGTGTTTACACGCTGTTTGTAATAGGGCACCATTACATAAGTTATATTTAAGTTGAAATATCATAGTTCATTTTCAGTCCGGGATCTGAAATATGAATACTGGGTTATAAGTAATCATAATTCACAAGGAAATCCGATTCGGATGTAAATACAGAATCCAAGAGGGGATCTAATAGTAAGAGTACTATTAGATCCGTTTTATACCACATGTTTGTATGATTAGTTTAGGATTAATTATAGTAATTAGCTCTAAGCCACTCATAATATATTCACTCTTAAATCTACCGTCTTGCAGGCACGCTTCTTAGTTATATAGATTTACATATATAATTAAGGGAATATTAACTAACTAAATAGTAATACTAAAGTTTAATCCTACATTAAACTATTGAGGAACAAATTACATTTGTTCCTAACTAATTGCACGATTCCACATTTGCAATCAATACAATGTAAGCCTGTAACAGCTAGCCTGTTACACCTTATAGCACTTTGTGGCCCGTCTTAACGACCACGGTTCCGTTCCGCTAGTTAACCAGCGAAACGAGGGTTTAAGAGCCGCTCGATCGACATGGCGACGGCCAACGAGAATAAAGGTGCGCGATACCTACTGAGGGAGGCCTTCTCTCACTTTCAACAACGTACCGTGGACACCGTTGTTGAGATGATGTGGACCATGGGGACCGACGTCATCACCATCCTCCAAGGCAAGTCCTCGGAGGAGCTATGAACATGGTAAGTCGTTTCAAACGACGGTCAACAATCTTGGCATCTTCTAACTCTGCGAGCCATCTTCGTAGGGGTTCACCTCCTTCAAAAGTAAAGGGCGGAATCCGCGCCATTTAACCTCAACGCTTGTCGTAGGCGTTGAGGGTGTCGACCGCGAGTCTAATGACGCGAAACGCACATGTGGATCAAGGTAAACACGTCAACAAGATTATTTTGCGACAAGATGCCTGAGCGGTCGTGCCAGGGGATGGGCGATGAGTCGGAGATCCACTGATGAATCTGCATTCTTGACATACCAAGAATTAAAAGCCGAGCTCAAACTAAACTTTGTGCATCAAGCAACTCAACGCGTCCTGAGGACCCCAGCTCCGAAGCTCCGGAATTGGAGTTACCGAGGAGAGTTCATGGAACTCTGGTAAGGTAAGCTTAGTTTACAAGCTTACGCTCAGAAGATCCAATATTTGTTATCAAATATTTTGTATGAGCCGGTATCCCCTGCCATGCAGGTCACTGGCGTTATGAAGGGACTGAATGATGGTCCCATCAAGCAGAGTCTTTATCGTAACCCACCAAAGACTCCGAGGGATGCTATCGACAAAAGCATCCGGGAAGAATGTAGCATGCGATCCGCGTCATCGCATGCTGGATTCGGTCGAAGGGCTCAACAGCCTTTCGACTTTAACATGCAACATCATCATTTTAGTCAATTCCCAAACAAACGAAGCTCACACTTCGTCCCAAGACATCAAAACCCGCGCCGGGGCATGGGCGGAGGAGGTCCGGAACCGATGGACCTATCGGTTGCAGTTGCTTCGACGATGAGGCAACCGAAGAATAAGAAGGTTCTTCGCCGCAATCGATGCGCGAAGATGGGGCATAACGCCAACGAGTGTATGGCGCCGCGGCCGGCGCCACGCAGCCAGCGGACTGAACAGCCCGCTGGTTGGCGACATTAACAGGGGCATCCCTCTGTTGATGCAAAAAACGTGAACAACCAGTAGGGGTGGGGTGCCCTACTGGACGGGTTATCTCAAATGCCGACATCGGGTATGTGGGGATAATAGCTCCAGACGGGACTACGTCCTGTCAAAAGGTATAAGGTGAAGGAAAACCTCTTATCACAGTATAGATTATGCTGCATGAAAACAATGTCCCCATGCATGCTTTGTTTGACACAGGAGCGTCAAACACTTTCGTTAGAACTGAATGTCTAACATCGTTGGATTAAGTGGAGGTTGATACCCCACGAAGTATGTTGTCAGTCCGGTTAGCAACAGGTGCAACCGTGACTATACCAAAGCGTTTGATGCAAACACGCTTCGTGCTGGATGAATTGTCGTTTGAGGACGAATACATCGAGACGACAAGTTTGATGTTACTTCCTCCGGGCAAAATAAACGCAACATATACACAAAATCCATCGTAATTGGTTCATAATTACGTTTTAGAGAACACGGATTGGATGAAAAGAAAGCACTAGATCACCTCTTCTGTCTGTAATATATTTTTCTCATTGAATCCCATCCTAGGACCGACGCTATGTCGGAAGGAATGTACACAGCGAGCGGCGGTCCTCAAGAAAACTTCCGCCCTAGTCTAAGATGACAATCAGGACGTACTAAAAGCATGCAAATAAGTGTATCAGCAACAGTTCTGTTAGAGGACAAAACCTCTACTCCTCAAGAGTGCCAGATCAAGCGTTTCGCAGTCCAGTGTGGTCCTTGCTTAATGCCGTTGTTCGGGCGCTAAATATCCCAGTTTTCAATACTGGAAGCTCCTAAAGTGATGGATGTTCATTTTTCGTTGTTTGGATGCATTTGCTGTCGTCAACAATACTAGGAGGCAAATGGATTACTACATTAAGACATGTAAGCTAAGAAGATGCCCTAGCTGCTGTAGTCCGACCATGGTACTCTATTGAATTGTTTCTTGTTATTTCTTATAATTTCTAGGTTTTTATGTGCCGTTTTCAATAGTTCGCCTGTTGTCTTCTGATTGTGAACCCCTATAATGAATATTTGTATAAGAAGATAATCCGATACTATCAATTTAGATTTGCTGTGTTTATTTTCGACACCTGTATATTCCGATCGTGCGTTTATTTTGCCCCGGAGGAACTATCTTGGGCAACCCTTGGATGTCCAAGCATAAACCAACGATCGACTGGGTTAACCTGTCGATCGACTGCGGCAGATCCACAGGAACTGATCACCCTGTAAGTAATCCGGCTATATCAAACGATACATCCGCAGTGTCAGACAGTCTGTTGGATAGCGGTGGCACCACCAGGTCTGATCTGACAGAACCGGCGGAAGGAACACCCTCTGATAAGAGTCCAGTGGGGCTTCCACACGCAACAAAAGAGTCTTTGTGTGTTGGTAACGTGTGCAACACGGGTGACAAACAGCCCCGTGTTCAAGTGTCCTCGACTGACGACGGTCGTCTTGATGAAGAGAAATCCACGGTGGGACACACCCACCGTAAAAACAAAGGTACCAACACGAGGGAAGACACTTCCCGTGTTGAAGATGAAGAACTCACGACTGAGAGCAGCCGTGAGCAAGAAGATTCCATGGTTGGCCGCCACCATGATGGAGAAGCCTAGCACACGAGTGATAACAGTCATCGTCTTGCAACACAGGCAATCGATCAGAAGAGCGCATTTGGACGAGTTTGGACGAGTCCGTCAAGACAATCAACGGCTTGACGCAAACAAAGACCGAATTAGCTACCCAGTCTCTGGTACTTGATAATCCTCCGAAAGAAGGTTCGGAAGTGATGGCTCTTCCAGATCTAAGCTGGAAGAAATTTGCGAAAAACTGGCACGTTGATCAGATCAAACAGATCTGCGTCGTCGTTGCAACCGATGATGTTGTGGATATTTGTGAGCAAATATCCACTCTGCAAGCTGACGACATTGAGAACGAGACCGTTCCCAATAAACAACCGAAAGACTAGCGCTTTGAAGCGCATAGTTGGGAGTCGCTTAAAGCAAACTCTCCGTACTATGAAGTACTTTGGGAATACGCTGGCGTATTCCCAGAAGAAGTACCTTGTAAGCTCCCTAGGGACAAGGGACTCGCCATGAAATTGACCTCGTGCCCGGCACGAAGTATTGTGTCACGCGGCAATGGCCATTACCGCGTGACCAGGTGAAAGCGATCGACGAGTTCGTCGAAACTCGTCGCAAGGCGGGACATGTGCGGGAATCTACCTCACCGCACTCCAGTCCCACCTTTTGCGTTAAGAAATCCACAGGTGGATGGAGAATCGTTCATGCTTTTAATAAGCAAAACGCGGCCACGGTACCGACACAAACGCCGACACCGCGAAAGGATGTCATCATTGATGGCATCGGCGGGAACACCGTCGTCAGAGCTCTAAACTTGGGAGATGGGTTATATCAAATCCTGATGCGTGAGAAAGATATCCCTCTCACGGCGGTAAGCATCTCAAACGGTATGCTTTGGGAGAGGCTTGTGATGCCATAGGGGCTTCGAAATGCCCCTGCGACATTCAACAGATGCGTTACGCATCTATTACGCCCGGTGCGTGAATTTGCACCGAGCTATTTTCGGCGATGTGTTCATCCACAGCAAGGCTGAACACAATAAAAGAGATGTGGCTGTTCATAAAGAACATCTACGACGGGTGTTAGAGCTTATGCTTACGCATAAGCTCTATTCAAATTTAAAGAAGTGCACCTTCGGTGCACCTGAGATACCCATTTTTGGATGTTTTGTGGGCAAGAATTGGGTGCGCCCTTATCCGGAGAAGATCAGAGTGATCGTGGAATGGCCTACGCCAAATAATGTCAAGGAACTTCGTAAGTTCCTTGGGTTGGCAACATATTTGCGCAAGTGCTCGTGCAATTATGCTGGTCTCATTCGACCTCTTTCTCAGTTACCTAAGTAAGACGTCGAATGGCACTGGGATACCCAGTGCCTAGACGCTTTTGATGCAGTCAAGCGAAGCTTGACTGAAGCGCCTGTCTCGGCCTTAGCCGACATCGAGCGACCGTATCACGTCATTTGCGACGCGAGCGATTTTGCAATCGGCTGTGCTTTGATGCAGCGTGATCACGATGAACATGATCGCGTAATATATTATTAATCGCGTCCATTGCGCCCAGCCGAGCGAAACTACACAGTGCATGACAAGGAACTTCTTACCATAAAGTATACACAGGCAGAGTTTTGAATCTATCTCCTAGAAGATATACCATTTGTGGTTTACACGGACATGCGTCGCTACGCACGGCCGTAATTTACCACACCTTTCTAACAGAATGGCACGATGGCTTTCATTCTTTTGGAATATAACTTCACGGTTGGGTAGAAACCGGGAAAATTGAACGTGATAGCAGATGCGCTATCACGTCGGCCTGATTACGAAACGAAACCGTCCATAACCGAATACATCAGCGCAAACGGAATACGTTGCACTGCTTTGTCGTCGTTCCTTATTCGACAGGTACGTCGATCGTACAAAACAGACGAAGAGGCATGTCTGTTAATTGAGTACCTAAGTAATCATTCATTTCAGAAGCGCGATGAACTGCCAGAGTCCCTCTGCGCTTGCGTGCATTGCTACCGGTTTCACGATGGTCTGCGGCTTTACAGCACAGACTAACATCTGATACTTTTTGAATATCATGATGCACCGATCTCGGGGCGTCAAGGTCAAGAGAAGACGTATGCTTCTCTCGCTCGCGATTTCTACTGGCGTAACTAGTATAAATGGGTACGCAAATACATACGCGCATGTGAGATTTACCAGCGCGTAAAGCCTGCGCACTCTGCGCAGGCTCCCCTCCAATCTCTGCCGGTTCCGACAGAGTGTTGGAAGTCCATTTCCATGGACTTTATATTCGATCTCCCGCCCGATCATAGTCGGACGACTGGTATAGTTGTCTTTGTAGACCGTTTCAGCAAGATGGTTCATTTTGCTGCAGTTTCAGCGAATGTCACTGCCGCGCAAACAGAGTGGCAAGAAGTCACTCCACTGTTCGAAGGCTTGCGCATACGAACGCAGCAAGTCTACGAAAACGCGGTTAACGCGTTCTGTTTGCCCATCCATTTCCGGATGGTCCGCGGTTGACATTTTTAACTGCGTTTCCAACAAAGAGAACGTTTCTTGCCAGAAACGGCCTGTAAATCTCGGATCTCGATCCGAGACTATGTTTTCCGGCATTCCATGTAAACGGAATACCGTGTCAACGAATATCCGCACACTGAATTTGCAATAAATAACTCGGTGTATTCTTCAACACAGCATACACCGTTTTACGTGAATGCTTTGCGGCATCCACGTACTTTAGTTTTACTTGTCGGTACGCCAAATCTAAGTGGGGGAGACACCCGCTCAAATTTTGAGCGAGTCGATGTGCAAGTTGCAACCGCAACTTGAGAAGAGATTGACGAGTATTATACTGTTAACACAGTAGAAACTCAAGCAACTTCAGATACTGAAGCTGCCTATGCAAAATATGTCTCTGCAGCAATGGCTACAGACAAAGAAGACAATCTAATAATGCAGTAGATGACTTCGTATTACAGCGTTAAACTGTAATACGCTATGTAAAAGATACACTTGCTTCTACTTTTGATAAGCAGAAGCAGAATGCAGACAAGAATGGAAGGACAAACACAAATTCCTTTCAATTAGTTTTGTTATCTACAGTCACACCTCCTTAAGTAGTGCACTCACGAACCAAGAAAAATTGAGTGGTCCAGATATGGAAACGTCATCTATGGGGGGTGAGATAGGGTACTACTTTTGTGACTGCCATAAACAATGATTGAGCATATGCCAAAGGTTCAGTCGCTAAGAGCACACATGTTCGCTTGCGCAATTTTCAGAACTAGAGACACGGAAACAACTCAGCCTGATATTTGGTGTCAGAAGGTTGCCAAAGCTCATTGCGCGAGGGGTAGTGGGAGATATACCGACGCCATCGGGCGAGAGTCATATTCGACAGGAACATTCTATCCGTGGACAAGAAAATATGTCAACCTGTCAAAGTCCTTTCTTTCTGTATACGCCTTATATGCATTCGCAATATGATGAGTCTAACAGAGCAACTTATAGATGTGATAAGGCTTACCAACAGCGCTAATGGTAGCAGTAAGTACGAGACGGATTTACTGAGTAGAAAATCCACTTTTCTTTCCTAGTACAGAATTACAACAATAGCAAAGTACGCAGGAAAGCAGTCAAGCCGCCATTTTGATTCAGAGCGCGCGCTTGCAGGATTGTCTGCGCTGTGCGTTGTTGATGGTCTTCTTCACATACCGGCAACTGACGACCCACTTATGATAGAAGAAGAAGGCAGATATGTGCTTACCTATACATTTAGCAAAGCAGATATTTCAATTCAAAGTTTACCTCGTAAAGGAGCTTACAAGGTCATTTTTTGTGAAATATGAGGACTGGTGTCATGGCTGAAGTCACGACCAAAGATTTTTTTTGGTACTTTTGGTGACGACTTATAAAATAACTCGCGTAAAGGGGAAATTCGCTCGTCCATACCAAAATACAGTGTGCTGATTGGTGCAGACATTTGTGGGTTCAGATATCGGATTTGTGCCACTTATGGGAGTTCTTATTGGGAGGTGTGACTGTACGACTAATTTGCCTATACTTCCCTACACGGAAGTTGCTTCCTAAGTTTATTGGACCATTTAAATCCAAGAGGTGAGCGGGAGTGCCTAGACGTTGGACATTTCCGCGGCAATGCGCCTTCACCCAACGTTCTACGTTGGGAGGCTCAGACCGTAGCTTTCGTCTCCATCTTACGATGAGACCCATACCCTCGGCTAATGCCGATCTTCTTCAAGTCATCCAAAAGAGACTTGTTGTCGGTTTCCAACCGATCGTGAGCAGCGCGGAAAATGTTCGTCTCCACCTGGTTCCGTTTGATCTCCGCCTTTTGGCGATCAAGCTCCACCATCAGCAGATCATTCTTTTGCTGAAGGGCAACATGAGCGCCCGGAATATCGCGAATCTCATCGCGAAGGGTCCTTACAGAATGAGACATATCGCCGCTCAGGCAGGAGAGGCCCTTCTCGAGACTGCGGATCTGTGATCCATTCTCCGCAACAACGAAGGCGAGTGAACTCTACACCCCCGCCGCCCCTGATTCAGAGGAATAAGCGTTACATCTTCGAGCGCTTGATTGCGAGCGCTCGGTTCCTGGTAAGAAGGCGCAGCGTACCGAGTACTTGGTACGCTGGCTGGGATATTCCCAAGACTTTGACTCTTGGGAGCCGATCGAAGTTCTGAGGGCTGATGCCCCTGAACTCCTGAAGGAGTTTGAGAAGAATACCTCTCCTCAAACTCGCAACTCGAGAAAGCATCAACCATACGTGTTGATGCATTAATGGCATCAATAAGGCCCTTTATCCTGGAGAGTACAGAGAAACCACTGTATCCCCGCGAATCCACCTCGGTCAGACAAGGAGCGCCCCTTGGACAACAAGGGCAGCCGATATGAGGAGGGACACCAGCGTTTATCCCTTCTCTGATGCAGGTGTAATGGATGTAATCCATTTTATCTGTATGCGAGTGCTTTAAAAAGCGCTCGCGCATTATGCCAATTTGTTTTACGTAATCATCAGGACCTTTGTTGTAATTATCAATAAAGGCATTCCAACTTTGAGTCAGGGCGTTTTGTCGTCCCTGTTCTTCCGCGACCCTTTCCAGTTCGTGTAATAACGAACCTGCAAGAATAGGTCAATAAAGTACAGACGTCTATCATCTGTATTTCGACAAATCGGCAATTCCGGATGTCTTTGCAGTCATCCAGGGCGTTAATACCGAACAACTTGTAGTGGCGGTCACGTTTGTAGTGACCGCCACTGTCGGGCATCGTAGCCCACGCTGGGGTCCAAAAAAACCCACTTTCATACGGAACACGCTGTTCTATACGATAAAAAGCGGCGTAAGCAACTTCTGTCCGATGTTTCTTGGCAGGTGGAGCGCCGCCTATCCTATAATCTCGCGTCGGGTCAACATCACCGCGACCCGGCGAACGACTCGGACCAGGAGAATAAGCGATTTGACTTCGCTTTCATTGCTTGTAAGAGTCGTCGCTGTCATAATCGACAGCGGTCGACTACGCTCCAGCATCGCTCTTAGGCGATGCATTCCAGCGAGTTTACACTCGCCAGACGTCTTGTGGGGGACAATGACTTCCTCGTCCCCCTCTTCGGAGTCAGAACTGTCTCCGAACATCGAAGATGTACCCGCCATTCGGCAGGTGTCAATGTGCGGGAAGTTGCCCCAGCAACACCTTCACGCTCCCGTTTAGATGCTGCCGTAGCAGCATCGGTGACCAGAGACGACGAGCCTCTTGGTCTGTCTTCGTTCGACGCCACCTTAGTGGCATCATTTCTTGTCTATGGTGCTGAGGTGGAGGCTTCGTTTGTGGAGTTACCATTTTGCATATTTAGTACCTATTTTCTTTTTCATTTTTACTCACCTGTTGTTAGAGTATTATTGTTTAACTCTTCAATAAGTGCGGATAATTCATCATTTCTATGGAAATGAACCTATATGGCAAATTAAATCTGGAATGTATATAATGTAAGGCTAAACAACGAGATATATAAGGCTTAGAGCGCTCTTAAGAGCCCCGCCGCGTGTCTCGGCCATAGTCTTCTTGGTCGTAATGAATGTTTGGTTTGTAAACATTTAAATGTTTGACCAACAAGTGCCACCATTGATTGACAAATATTAGAATATATTATTGGCCAACCACCTTAAGTGGGGGTGATATAATGGGGCACCATTACATAAGTGACATTTAAACTGAAATATCTTCAGTCTCGCGATCTAAAATATGAATATTGGGTTATAATCTACAAGGAAATCCGATTCGGATATAAATACCGAATCCAAGAGGGGATCTAATAATGTGGTGTAGTCGCTCTCAGAAATTCTTCCTGATATGCTAACTCCCACGGGGGGGGCCAGATGACTGACTGTCGGAGGGGGTACTCCGTCCATCCGAGTCATGATCCGATCGGGCATCCGGCCGGCTGGATCGGTCACTTTCATCACCTTGGTCGTGACGACTTGGATGATCCATGTTCGAAAAGCTCATCTTGTGTACCCGTCAGCACTGGCGGTTGCGCTCTCTTGATAGACCCTAGGGCGAAAAGTGAAAAGTCCGTCGAATAAGGAGGACTAGGGGTAGCTCCTGGGCGGAAATCTTCACCAGGGAGCTCGATTGGCAATATATTTAAAGTTTGTATACTGCGGGGGCTGGACCGAGAATAGTCGATCGGCCAGCTAAACCAATGATAATAAAGGGGTAAATCCAAACGTGTACGTAAAGGGGAATCCAAATATAACTCCACAATCTTCCACAGTAGGCCAAAACGTTACCACACTTTCCAATACTAGATATAACCGTGTTCAAAACACGGGCAACTTGAGGTGAGTATACACGACGCAGCGACTCCCCGTCAGGGAACTTCCGGTGGGTTACTTAAACCTTCCCCGGACAAACCAATAGCAGCAAGAAAGGACCTTGTTAGCCCTCTGCTGTGAACCAATGAAAGCGACTTGTGTCGAAGAAAGCGAAACGTATACTAATTTTTATCCCTATGTCCAATACTCCCTTTTGTGTAACCTACCCCAAATGGCCCGGCTGGATAGTTATGTGTCTTACCTGAAGTGGCCCAGTTAAATGCTCTTTTGTGTACCGGCCCAGCCGGTACACCGAATCCAGCCGGATCGGCCGGATGGCCATCCATCTAAGCTCACTTGACCGCTGGCGTTAGCACTTCCTTGGCAGCTCCGCGTCCGACCCCGGTGCCTCATTCGTCTTCCGCAAAGCTAAGCCGTCTTCAGCTATCAGACCAGCCGCTCCTCCGTTATCCACCACCGGCAGCCATTCGATCCACCTCCAGCTAGCCCGGGTACAAGTCCCTTCATATCACGTCCTCCTGGCTCGACTCCGTGCCTGGCAACCTTCTTCCGCCAGAGAATACATCCAGCGGCCACTAGGCTACGTCCCATGTCGGCCGGTCCGGGCATCCAGCTAGGGCCAACATTTCCACCAATCAGGTGGGTGCGTTCACTTCCCATTAGTCCGTTAATTTCCAAGTCACTTTACCTCAGCCGCCCCTAAGTCTTGTCGCAGCCGCATAACGGTTGAGGCACGATCTCACTACGTCTTTCGCACTTCAGCCCCTCTGCTGCTCACGAAGATGCAGACACTGACCCATCGTCGGGTCATTCCCCGAAGCCAACGAGGCCCCCGGTAGGATGCTTAAGCGTCCGGTCTGCTGGCCTCGGGCGTCGTCCAGGACAGCCCGAGGTGGCTACCCTGAAAACTCAAATCGCTGCCTTGACCGCTCAGGTAGCTAGCCTGGAGAAAGCGAACACTGAATTGTCCCTGACCGCACGACTGGCTGATCAGTGGGCCCATAAAGCTCGGGTCCGGGAAGTACTGGCTGACCTCCAATTCCAGAGCCATATCAGCCAACTGGAAAGTGAAAAAGCCGATCTCATTCAAGAGAGAGATCGCTACAAACAGCTGTCTGAATCTATTGACTCGCTGCGTATCTTGTACCAGAAAGCAACGGTAGCCGTGAACTCCCCAAGTAAGTGCATCCACTCACCATGTATGCATTCACAGAACAGATGGTCACGTGCTATCGTGTCTTGATGCTCGAGTCTTCCCATGCCTCGAGTAAGGTGACGAAGCACTACGAGAGGTACATCCTCCTCTCCCAGAAACTGGAAAATTCGCAAGTGAACTTGGGTAATCTGGAGAATCACCGGATCCGGCTTGCGAAAAAACTGGTGAAGAATCAGAAGGCGCTGGGTCGGTCGGCCTCTGCGCTGCCCGGGCTTCAACGTCAAATCCAAGAGTTTGAAGTCGTACATGCTGAGGCCCAGTCGAACGTGGATGGCGCCCGACAAGTGGTCTCCGACCTTATGCAGCGCCGCACGGACTGTTTATCCTCGATACAGGCGGCTCGGGCCCGACTGATCGCGGCGGGTGCCAGGGTGGATCGTCTGATGAGGGGCCCTGCTCCTGTCCGGCAGGCCATCAGGAACCTCCTCGATTTAGCTTATCCCCGCGGTCCCGGTTCAGCCACTCTCGCTCCGCCATCTCTCCCTTTGACCGCTGATTCTGCTTCGGGAGTCCGGGTGTCCGGGGCCGGGGCGTCTGCCCCAGGTTTGGTAACCGTCAGCACGGGGGTGACCCCACGTCTCCGGATCTGGGATGCTTCCCGAGACCCTAACCATCCACCGGTGCCAGCCGGCGCGCAGGCGGCCTCTTTATCATCTCCAGAGGATCCTCCGGTACACGGGAAAAAGCGTCGGTCCAGCCGGATTGCATCGCTTCATTCCCCCGTGGCGGCTAAATGGCTTAAATAGTCTGCCTTACCGGCGAACACGGCAAAGTTCGGGAAGAAAATAGACCGGGATCCAACCCCACTTTGGCTCCGGCCTCGTCCGGCTCGCTGGCTTCTGATAAATCGCCCCTTCGTGACCATGCTCCGAAATCCTCGTCTCGCCCTTCGTCTACTCCGGTTCTCCTCGGAATTTCTCCCCACGATCCTCAAGGTCCTTCTACCGCTTCTCCGGATGAGGGGGAGGCGTCCAGCCCGCTCGAAATGGACAGAAACGAAGTCGTCACCGAGGACTACGAGTGATCACCCTCTCCGGACATTTTTTCACTGGATGAGAACGAGTCTAAGGGATCCTCCGAAGAGTCTCCTCCGTCTTGGATTTCTCGTCAGAAAGTCATGACGGTTTCCGAACTGACTGCGTCTCACCCCTGGTCCCAAGTGCAGCTTGAGGGCTTGTGCATTCCCGACCTCACCGGTGCCTACGTCGCTCGAGATTTATCTCGTCCACCGTTGTTGGTGTTTCCCCCGGTCCCAGATGGACCTAACATTACCGAGTGGCGTCCTGACCTAGTCGAGCTCGATCCGCTAAATGCGATCCTGTCTCTCAACCAAGAACCGTACTGGCGATAGATATGCCGGATATGGGCTTACCCCGTGTCGGCTGGTTCGCTGATCTTCGCGAGGCATCTAAAGGATATCTCTCCCGGCATGGACAAGCCACCTGGGAGTCCCCCTATCATCTCTTTATTTCCGATGACGCCGAACGTAATTTTCCCGCTCTGGCCAGGTACCGAGCAGACCGTAAGCAGCGTCTAAATTGAGCGGCAGAGGGCTGGACCAAGTTATACACCCTCGTCGTCGACGGCATCCGGCTCGGCCACTGTGACTTGGATATTTTCCTCCATCCCATCATGCTACACCTGGCTACCCGCCGCGTGGAGAAAAGCGGGCATCCGGCTGCGAGCGGGACTTGGTATCCAGGGTTGGATAACCCCCGACACGCCACCACCCTCCAAGCTTCGCTCACCGAAATCGACCAGCAGGAACCGTGGCGTAACCAGTACCGGCAGAACCCCAACCGCCACCCTGGCCTCAGCGTGTCCCGACTCCGAAACAATTTCTGCCGCACTCGCCAGGGATGCCTTACGAGGCCAGTCTATTTTTTCGGTCTAACTATTTCCACTTCTTCATCCATTCATGGCCATTCGCCTCGTTAATACATCTTTACTTCCGTTATCCATATCGAAACCACTTTTTCTATTCATATGATCCGAACACTCATCTAGCTTCACCACTCATCCTTCACTTCGGCTATTAACCCCGGTTAATCACGACCGATCTGCTTGTGAGTCTGCCTTGAGGGATCTCTTGTTGCCACAGGGCATCTCTTGATCCGGTCGGGTCTGAGTGTCTTGCTCCCAGTTCTGGTCATCATACTCTTCTTATCCGAAATGGTTGGATCCGGATGGATGGACCTCGCACCTGGCGGCCTGTCCGATTATCTCTGATAGCTTGTTCATTTCTTCCAATCCGTCTAACAAACCTGGATCCGAGACGGTGCGGCCGACCTTATCACGCATAGCCAGATGGTCTGCGCTGTTGTTCCACTATCGTTTGACATGTAACAATCCATGCTCTGGCCATTATCGCAGGGCGGACATAACCCGATCGCTCAAAAGTCTCAGCCGGGGGCCTTGCAGTCTATTTTTCCCGTGATTTGCCGGATCACCAGATTGGAATCACCGCATATGATGATCCGCCTCTGCGTCCAGCCGGCCAGCAGATCTAGGCAAAGATACAGTCCTCGGTACTCTTCTTCATTCACTGTTATGTCAGGCGTGAAATCTGAAGCAACAGCGACCTCTTTCCACTCGGGCAATTTCCACATGATAGCACTATAGGCACCTACTCCCTTTTTTACACTTGCCGACCCATCCAAACTCAGAACCATCAGCTCTTGTGTCGGTCCCACTGTTGGCGGTGGTAGTATGAAGGATTGCCGCGATGTATAGGTAAGGAGGGCGAGGGTCGTTATACTCGTCGTGTCGTGTAGAGCGGTATTTGCAAAATACCAAATAACCAGATCCAACATACCGACTGGCAAGTTGTGTATTGCTCGACGCCTGCGCGATTATTCCACGTCTTGCGTCACCTGGTCCATCGCGACTTCCGTAAGCCGCTGAATTCGCTTCAACCGAAGCATCTCTTGCGTCTACGTCAAGCTTCTTCTAAGTTGGAAGATATGACCGAGGGGGTGCAGTCCCAGCGCAGTTTGCACCCGAGAAACTCGTGGACGATGATAAGGTGAAGCGTGTCATCTTCTGTTCGGGTAAGATCTACTATGAATTATTCAAAGAACCAGACGAGAACTGCACTCAGGACGTGGCGATTGTGCGTGTGGAGCAGACTGCGCCGTTCCCGTTCGATACCCGACTGCCGAAATCAAATGGGTACAGGAAGAACCTCTTAACATGGGCTTTTGGACGTACGTGTTTCCTCGCATTGAGACGGCGCTGACGCCCGACCAATGGCAATTGATAGCGTCCTCAAAATAAGAATGGTTGCGATGGACTTTATCGACGAGCGTACAAGACATTTAGCTGATGAGTATGTTCAAGCCTTCGAGCTTGTATTATGCCAGGTCGAAGACGAGTTTGAGTTTAAAGTGCTGGATGAAATGACATTGGAAAGCCGGAAGCACATTGATGTAACAGCAAACGTGAAATATGCCACCTCTAACAAAATCCAAAACCTTATTAATATGTCTTTCTTAACGCTATGATGTCGCCACAACAAATATAAATTCAAAATGCTTGGATGGGTTTAATCATAGGTTACAGCTGCAGATCATCCTTTTTGTCGATGACTTGATTTTGTGGCAAATAGACGTGATTTCATGTGCGAAGTACAACACATCATATTTGGCCTCTTGGATTTAAGGGATACAGAGCTAATGCTCATCATACGTTTTTTTCTTTCTTTAACGTTTACTTGATAACTATTTTTGTCGTTCTAAATCACATTGAAACCCGAGGGTCGGATTAAATTTTGTCGCAATCCTCGACTTCGTACGCATAAACATTACTAAAGCGATAATCATGTAATCGAACATCCATTGCCGTCACCCAAGCAAGGAGTCAATTGCTTCCGGCCATAATATATGATATTGAAAACATGGTGTGAATATACAATGTTCACAAATCAAGGTTGAATCATCGGGAAACTGGCGTGTGATTGGCTGATTCTTATAATAGAGAAAATTGTGGGTGCCAAACTTTTCAGCATGCCAAATTTATCAGACTTTTGCGGTAGTGTTAGTATCTATGCATATGTCGGTAAGGAGGATAATCAAGAAGCAAAGCGTAACCGACAATACATGTAAGTTTGACGATTAAATCACCAAATCCCCGCGCAGAAAGGCTGACCTATTCTTGGTGAGCAGTATACAAACGGATCGGTCTAAAGTGGTTATGGATTTTTTAATTTATTACCCGGTGAATCGCGAGGTTAATGGAAATACCATTCGCTGGATACGTGGTTCAAGCAAGCCAAGGCAGATGGTAAAATTAATAACCAGAAAGCCACCATGCTTTTTGACTCTGGCGCAGAAGTGTCCATCGTTGACACCACCTTTGATCGAAAGGTGGGGTGTGAAATAGATGAGACGAAGCGACAAGAGTTATCAGTATTGGAGAAAGTTCGTACATGACCCAAGGAAGAACAAGAGTTACGATTACGCTGGCTGGGTCTTCAGTGATCTTCTTTACTGCCTGTATACGTAAGCTAGCCGGGCAGGATGCAATTCTGGGGATGGACTTTATGGTCCCAGCCGGCATACAGTTGGACTTATTGCATGGGACATTGACGTTACCGGATGAGGTGCAGATCCAGCTGGCCGGCCGGCGGCCCTTGTATGGTGCCCACGTCCAGTTCCTCAAGTTAGGTCAGTTTGTGACGGTGTCAGTGGGAAAAGCGGTGGAAGTAATGGTACGACCACACGACAGGCGGCCTAAGTTATGGCTGACTAAGGGCGAGTGTTGGGTGCCCTCGTTCGTAAAGGGGAGGCCAACTCAATTACATAAGCGAGACCAACATCCCAGAACAGCCCCTCACCTTGCATGAGGACGTCATCATGGAAATATGGCTAGCCGAGGACAAAGTGCTCCGCCAGCGAGGTTATGTCATATTGGCTCAAGATGCTATATCGAGTGGGAAAACCTGGCCTTCCAGGCAACTACCGATGTGGTCAGTGAAGCGGAACCGGTGGAAGAAGACGGACTCCAATGGTGGCTAAACCAGAGTACCGGACTCCTTCTAGAATTTTGACGCGGAGTAGCGGCTGAACGTGCCGATCGAGATCCCGCACCAGTCGCACTGGTTTTGCCCACACCGTCTAAGACGGGTGAACAGCTGGATCAGGAGAGGAGACAAGTCGGAGTCACATGTGTGGCCACCTCCGATGCTTGCCTGCCCGGTGAGCAGGATGATGCTGAATCGACTAATCCCGATACGTATTCGGAATTAACCGATCCCTACCAGGATGGGAATCCACCTGACACGGATTCGAAATTACCGAACCCGACCAGGATGGGAATCCACCTGACCCGAGATGACTCCCTGCCTACCAGCAGTTACTATGGACGATCTACATGTTTGAGACCGAGACGTGAACACTCCGGAGGAGATCAGTAGGCTAAAGGATATCATATGCAAAAGGAAACATGTGCTGATCGGCCCAGGCAATGCACTACCTCCGGCCGCCGATGAGGTGGTATGCGACATCGATGTGAGTAACGCCAAGCCCGTAGCGCAAAGGTGCCAGAGAGTCGCCCTCCCCAGTATCGGGAAAACCTGTCGCTCATTAATGGACTGCTGGCTACCAAGATCATCCAGCCGTCCACCTCGCCATCGGCGTCGCCCACCGTAACCATATAAAGAAGAACAGGGTGTATATAAGGTTGTGCATCGACTACCGGTTGGTAAACCGGCTGACTTAGCTAATGGTTTACCCGATGCCGTTGATTAACGCATTGCTGGAGGATCTGGACAAAGTTTTTTATTGTATTGTTCGTTGGACATGGCTAGTGGATTTTGGTTGGTCTCGATGACCGATCGTGGACAGGAAATCTCTGCGTTTGTGACGCCCTTCGGATTGTTCCAGTGGAACCGGTTGCCGTTCGGCCTAAAGAATGCTCCGCAGATTTACCAACGGCTAATAGATAACGAGTTGTATGGACACTTCAAGATCTAGGCGGACCAAGATCCTGCCCTGGTCGGTGACGTGTTCACCGAAGGTGACCCTGACCGTGACCATAAACCTTCGGTTTTGGGGCGGCGGCCTTACATTGATGACATTCTTGTGACGGTTACTACTTGGGATTTGTTATGTGAAAAAGTGGAAAAGTTGATGATTACGTGTGAAAAGTGGAATATCTCGATTAGTGTGGTGAACAGTTTCCGGGATAAACTAAGGTGACTTATTTGGTTCACCAGGTTTCGATTGCTGGACTGGAAGCCAATCCAAAAGATCTGGAGTCTTTGAGTAATCTGCCTTTCCCGGGGTCATTGAAGGCCATGCGATCCTTTTTGGGCAGTTTGGACTATTACAGTCGTTTCATTGAGAATTTCGCGGTCTATGCTGCTGTGTTGTACGAGTTACGGGAGGTGGATTACAACAAGCTGAGAGAGCAGGATCGGCAAGGAGCAATGCTGACCGGGTCAGCTATATCAGCCAATGAGAAGCTGGCCTCGCCAACAATATCAGTAAATGAAATGCTGACCGGGTCAACTATTTTGGCAAATGACGAGCTGGCCTCGTCCGCCCAAGTAGACAGCCGGCTCCCCAACTCCAATGTGGCCCGGCCAGACGACCACATGACCAGGGCGATGGTGACCTTCGGCATGCTGAAAGCAAAGATGACGACCACACCGGTTCTGAAGCACCTTGATGTTGATAAGGTGCCTGTGGTCATCATCTATGATAAAGAGTGGGCTATCTTGGCTGCCCTAGTGCAGGATCATGATGAAGTGTATTGTCCTGTGATGTTCACCAGCCGGACTCTGAAGGCCGGTGGATAAAGAAGTTTTGAGTTTACTACGGATTCTGGATGTGTGTTACACGATGGTGGTATCCCGCGTATTAAAGTAGTATCCAGACGATCGAGCCTGTCATGACTTCTTACAGGAAACGGAATTGATGGCCGGATGGGTAGATAGGCCGCACTGTTGTCCCAGTGGTCTCTAGAAGTAATCAAGCACTAAAGGAGAAGAAGAGATATTTGGCACATTAGCGGCAAGCATCTCTCCAAGGGCAGAAATGGAAGAAGCACTGATAGCGATAGCGCACCGAACGCAGCCACGACAAACCATCACACTCCCGCCACCAACAGTATGTCCAGCAGAAGAGCTGATGGTTCTGAGCTTTGACGGGTCGGGGAGCGTCAAGAAGGAAGTGGGTGTCCGTAGTGCCATCTTGTGGAAGCTGCCCGAGTGGAAAGTGGTCGTTGCTGCCTCGGATTTCACACCTGGCATAGCTGAGGACGAGGCGGAATACCGAGGATTGTTGCTTTGCCTAGATCTGCTGACTGGCCGAACGCAGGGGCGGATTATCATATGCGGTGACTCCAATCTGGTGATCCGACAAATCACTGGGGAGATAGACTGTGAGGCCCCTTAACTCAAACTTTTGAATGATCGGGTTATGTCCGCCCTGCGGAAATGGCCAGAACATGAAATGTTACATGTCAAACGAGAGTGGAACAATAGTGCAGACCATCTGGCCACATTGGACATGCGTGATTAGGTCGGCATCATAGTTTCGGATCCGGGTATGTTAGGTGAATTAGCGGAAATGAACAGGCTGCCGGAGATAATCGGGCGGGCCGCCAAGTGCGAAATCCACCCACTCGGATCCAACCAGGAGAAGAAGAGTATGACAACCAGAATTGGGAAACGGATATTCAGACCCAGCCGGATCAGGAGCCGCCCTATGGCGACAGGAAGTCCCTCTAGAGAAACCTTTTTGCTGATCGGGTATTAACCAACCCGGGTTATTAGCCGATACGGAAGGAGGGTTGGACAAACGAAGGGTGGAATAAGAGATAAAAGAAGCAACGACGGGCATATAAAATTGGGTAACAGAAAAAAAAAGATTGAACGAGCCAGATCGCTCTTCACTATAGGCAATTATACTGGTTGCGAAGGCGGGACACTAGAAATCCAGGATGATCGGAGGGCTGGTCACGGTATTGATTGCGCCAGGATCCTGCCGGTCGATATCTTCCAAAGATCCGGAAAGGGATGTAGTCCGGTCCGGGGCACCTAGACCAGGATACCATGTTCCGCCCTCGGCCGATTTCCCCCTCATTTCAACTATTCGGTTCGCCAGATGGAGTATAAAAGGGGCCGACGCTGTTAATGTAGCGTCGGAGGGGAAGCCAAAAGACCCATTGTCTCTCGTAATAGACGCCGCGGAAGCAGTGTCTAAGATGGGACGTGAAGATGTCGCTAGCGCGACATCTAGAACGCTCACACCTACCGAATGGCGGGTGGCGAAGAAGTGTTCTTCAGTCTTCGGAGACTCTTCGGACTCCGAAGAAGAGGATGAGGACGACACCGTCCTCCGCGAGGGGTCTCGCGAACGTAAGCTCGCTAGAATTTCTTCGCCGAGAAGAAGGCGAGGTGGATTCTGACGCTACCGATTATGACAACGACAATTCCGTTTACGATAGCAGAAGGAGCGGAGAGCTCCTCCTAGACCTCGACACTCGCCTGGTCGAGACGACGACTTTTGAAGGGCGGGTGGCGCCCCACCTGCCAAGAAACAACGTGCAGAAGTGGCTTACGCTATTTCTGATTCATCTTGTCATACGGAACCACATATCCCGTACAAAGTGGGATTTTGGACCCCAGCATGGACGCTTGAGCCCGACAGTGACGGGCACACAGCAAGCGCGGTTGTCAATAACCGTTGTTTGACATCAACGCGCTTGATAATTGCGAAAACATTCGCAATCGCCAATTCGATAGGAGTACCGACGATAGACGTCGGTACTTTATCGACCTTATCTTTCAGGCTCGTTACTATACGAACCGAAAACGGTCGCGTAAGAACAGGGACGATAAAGACGTCCTGACACAAAGTTGGAATGCATTTGTTGAAAACTACAGCAAAGTTTCCGACGATTACGTGAAGCGAGTTCACGTAAATCGTGAGCGCTTTTTAAAACACTCACGTACAGGGAAAATGGAGTTTGTCCATTTTACCTGCATCAAAGAAAGAAAAAAATTCTTGCGGAGTTTCTTCTCACATGGGTTGCCCTTGTTGTCCCAAGGGAGCTCCCCGTCTAAGCGAATAGGAGCTGTGAGGGTACCGAGGTTACTCAGTACCCGCTACGATTAAGGGCCTAATTGGTGCCCTCAATGTATCAGCACCAGGTGCTAATACTATCCACTCATCAACACCTAGTGTTGATGTTTCTTACGAGTTTGAGGAGAAGTATCCTTCTCAAACTCCTTCAGGAGGTTTGGGGCGTCTGCCCTTAGAACCGCGATCGGCTTCCAAGAGTCAAATTCTTGGGAATACCCAACCAGCGTATTAAGTACTCGGGGTACGCTGTCCCTTCATATGGGGAACCAAGCGCTTCGCAATCAAGCGCTCAAGAATATAGCGCTTATTCCTCTGATTATCAATCAGGGGCAGCGAGGGCTGGCCGTCGCTGTTGCGGAGCATGGTTCACAGCTCCGCAAGCTCGAGAGGCACTGCTCCGAGCTGAGCGCCGATATGGGTCACTCAATGAGAACATATCGTTCCCTTCGTGAAGAGAATCACGATATATTGGGCGCTCACGTTGCCCTTCAGCAGAGTGATCTTCGGCTGGTCGAACTTGATCGACAAAAGGCGGAGATTGAGAATATCCGGTCTTCCCACAATCGGTTGGAAACCGATAACAAGTCTCTTTTGGGAGACTTGAAGAAGCACGGAGTTCGACGTGGGGATGCGTCTCGTCCGATGACGTAGACGAAAGGTATGGCTTGTGCCTCCCAACGTAAAACGTTGGGTGAAGGCGCATGGCAGCGGGAATGTCTAATGTATTGTCATTCCCCTTAACGCTTTGGACCTTAAAGGGTCCAATTAATTTAGGGAGCAACTTCCGTGTAGAAAAGTGGCTAAATGCATGTGTAGGAAAAATAGTTGTTGATAATAGAATTAATTCACCGTTTTGAAAGAAATTTGTGTTTTCCCTTCCATTCTTGTCTGCATTTTGCATCTGCTTGTCAAAAGCTGAAGCAAGTGCATCCTTCACGTAACGTATTACAGCTTGGCGCTGTAATACGAATTCATCTACTGCTTTATTAGCAGTAGATGGGTAGTCTTCTTTGTCTGCAGCCATTGCTGCAGACACATATTCTTCGTAGGCAGCTTTAGTATCAACCCAAGCTGCTTGGGTTTCCACTATGTCAACAGTAGAAGACTCATTTTGCGGTTGCAACTTGCGCACCGACTCGCTCCAAATTTGAGCGGTCCCCCCCCCACACTTAGATTTGGCGTACCGCCAAGTAAACCTAGATGCCTCAAACATTGACGTAGAACGGAGTAGCTCGTGAAACAGTACCGGTTGTTTATCGCAATTCAGTAGTGGCAGAAAATCATCCACATTTCGAAGACATGCGCGTATGAACGCAGCATGTCCCGAGAAACGCGATAAACGTTTAATTTGCCCACCCGTTCGGAGGGTCCGCAGTTGACATCTTCACTGCGGTCCCAGTAAAGAGAACTTTTTGGACTTCACATGTCGAAACGGCAGAGATTGGAGGGGAGCCTGCGCAGAGTGCACAGGCTTGACGCGCTGGCATATCTCGCAAGCGCGGACATACTTGTACCCATCTATATAGGTTACGCCAGTAGAAATCGCGTGCGAGAGAAGCATACGTCTTTTTTCGACCTTGATGCCCCGAAATTGGTACTCAAACTGTATCTGATGTTTGAAATCATCGTCGTTTAGAACGACGATGCGATTAACATCTTGTTGGTCGGTGCTGTAAAGCAACAGACCATCGTGCAATGTAACGATGCACGCAAGAGCGAAGGAACTCTGAAAGTTCATCCGCGTTTCCAATTAAATTGATTACTCAAGTAATTAATCAACAGACGAGTTTCCTCGTCTGTTTCGTACGCTCGTCGTACCTGTCGTACGTGTGACGACGACAGAGCAGTGCAACATATTGCGTTTGCACTGATTGCCTCCGTTAAAGACGATTTCGTCTCGTAATCGGGGCGTCCGGATAGCGCATCCGCTATCACATTCAACGTTCCCGGTTTGTAATTAACCGTCAAGTTGTACTCGGCAAAGAATGACAGACATCGTGCCATTCTTTGAGAAATGTGTGGTGAATTCACGGCCGTGCGTAACGACGCATGATCCGTGTAAACAACAAACGGTCTATCTCCTAAGCGATAGATCCGAAACTTTACCAGTGCATACTTCATGGCAAGGGGCTCCTTGTCATGCACTGGGTAGTTGCGCTCGGCTGGGCGCAACTGACGCGATTGGTAGTAGCTTACGCGATCACGATCATCGTGATCGCGCTGCTTTAAGGCACAACCGATTGCAAAATCGCTTGCGTCGCAAACGACGTGAAACGGTCGTTAGTTATCGGCTGTAGCGAGGACAGGCGTCAGTCAAGATCCGCTTGACTGCGTCAAAAGCGTCTTGGCACTGGGTATCCCAGTGCCATTCGACATCTTTTTTCAGTAACTGAGAAAGAGGT
>MIQA02023877.1:0-38543 GCA_001887855.2 Sclerospora graminicola
ATCATAACTATAGTCGTCTTGATCGATCGCCGATTTGCTCGCTGGAATGAAGACGCCAGTGAAGTTGGGCGGTCGGGTGGTCAGCGTCGTACTGGCGGGTGGAGGAGCGCTAGAAGAAACCGGAGCCGGTCGCTTGTCTTCCAGATCATCTTCGTCCTCGCCGTCGGAGTCAAGCAAAGCGACGGCCCGGGTCAGCGAAGTTGAGCCCGACGAGGCCGCCACCGGAATTCGACGATCAGCGCTGCGTGATCGGGTCAAAGTAGTTAGCGTCCTTTCATCCAAATCTGTCGGCTCGTCGTCAGAGTCAGCAATGATACGAGAGCTCTTGGCAGGAACCATCTTCTTCTTTGATGAGCTTGCCCGTTAACGCTTCGCCGAACTCAAGATCGATGAGACCGATCTCGAGGCTAGCGGCGAACGGGATGGAGTGGACGCAGAAGCCGCTGCAGTGTTGATCACGGGCTGATCAGCATCATGGATCGGCGAAGAAGCGACGGAGAAGGTGGGCGATGGCGCGGGCAGATCCAAGGGGCTTATGCGACGGTGTCCCAGACGGAGCAAGAGAGCTGATCAGCTCAGGGAATCCCTGCAAAGCCGTCCGAAGCGACCCCGAATCAGCGTTCGGGTCGTTCCACCTGTCCATGGTCTGGAGTGCAATCTTCTTCAAGTCGCCATTACGTTGGGTACAGGCGCGCTCATCGAGCTCTAGGGTTTCAAGCTTAACCCGAGCAAGATTAAGCTCGCGCCAGCGATCTTCAGCTTCCTTCCAACTCTCGCGCAACCTTTTCTGTACTTTGGCACGGCCGATGCGCGAATCCGAAAGCTGCTTCACCAAGAGCTGGACCGGTTCATCCGTGTAACGCATCTCGACTTCCAGGCGCTCCACGTCCTCGGCAGTACGAATTTTGTCATGAAGCAGCTGATCTTGGTCGCGACGGTGGTCATGGAGCTGTTGCAAATGACCCACCATCTCGACCATCGAACACTTCATCGCCTCGATGCGCTCGTCTGGAAGCAAGCATAGAAAAGTTATATACAGATCGCAGAAGAAACAGATGGGATGGACATACCTTGATTGTGAACAGTAACAGACAGCGAGCGAATCATCGATTGCAGAGAAATGACAGTATCCGAAGGCTTGGAGATGCGCAGATCAGCGAGATCAGCAGACAACTGATCACGCTCAACTCTCAAACTTTGAACGCGGCTCGTCATGTCCTGCAAATCTTGATCAAGCTTGTCGCGATCTAGTCGTAAAGCCGACAGTTGGTTTGCCAGGTCGACAGAAACACGCTCCAGAGTATCGATGACGACCCGACGATCAAACAACTCGGCATTAAGCGCCCGGTATCGTTCAGGGAAACTAACTCAGGAATTGCGCTTCGGAGCCCAACCGCAATCGGCTAGTCTCCATGGACCCCAGCGTGAGCGGGCCGGATCCCTCCACAAGACGAGCCAGCTGCTCCAAGTAATTGACGGGCGACTCGGAGAAGGCCGAGCAGGGAAACTCAAAGGCGGACGATAGGAAGTCAGGGTCGTCGTGGGGGAGATGAAGCTGGTCGTGATCGTGGCCGCGGTCGTGATCAGAGAAGTCGCAGGACCAGTGGAACTTGGCCCGGGAGATGAGACGTTGGCCGGAGAGGCAGCCGAGGAAGCGGGAAAGGAAAGCGGAGGTCGTCTTGAGTCAGACATAACTGGTCGCTAAGTGAAAGATTCAGAAATGGATGAGTCGAACTGCAGTCGTTGCGCGGCTGCAGTTAGGCTCAGGAGCGGCTGTGGTAAAGCGATCGGAAAAATGTTGAGAATGAGGTGGACCACACATGACCGTTGATTGGTGACGATGGAACACCCATCAAGATGAGACAGTTGATGGGTGATGGGTGGGACAGGCTGATCGCATATACGACGAAAAGGTGGTAGACAACGGGCTTTCGTGATGTGAAGAGATAAGCCAAGTACCGTTACTATGCCCGGTCCCGGATACTAATAGAACGGCGAAGATCACGATCGCGATCGGGATAACGCTTATTAAGTGGAGTTCACGTGGACGTATGACGAGATCGGCAGAGACAAATTGGAGATACAGAAGCAATGGCGACGTGACACATCGGAAACAGTTATTGGGTCGAGCTATGAACAGTGCAGATGTTGAAGTTGGATGTGATACGAAGTTCCGGCCCGATTGGTCGAGTCACCTAATTCTGGACCAGAATATGAAGATCAGGTATAGAATAGAACGGGGTAAGTGGAATGGCGAGCCGTGCCAATAATACCAAGTTAAGGCAAGCGATGAGAGCCGATGGATTTGTCCAGGAATGATGTAAGAAGGCCCGATCAGGCCTGATCTGCTGAGTCGGTGCGATCTTGGTACCCCGGCAGGGGTTGAAGGTCGAGAATATGGTCGAGTGAGCAAGCAAAGTCGTTGTGATGGTAACCCGGAGGTGTTTCGAAGTGATCTGGGGCTGATCGCTCTGATCACTGCCCGATCACTCGGCCGATTGCTGTGCTGATCATGATCGGGGCTGATCGGCCCCAAACCGGGGTCCAGATGTGAAGGTAGATGGAGTTTCAGTTAAGCCGGGTTGGATATGAGGTGAACAGTGTCCGAGGGGCAGATCTCGAGTGTTTTCCAGGCTGTTTATCGAGAGATCGGGATGGTTGAAGATCGCCATAGAGTTTGACCGTGATCAGGGCAGAAGTGGTACGGATCAGTTTGAAGGTGCAGCAAAGATGGGTAAGGTGGTACTATGCAACCGTGCGACGAAGTGAACAGGGTCGAAGTATAAATCAGGCACATGAGTTGGTGTATGGTACACTAGGTATAGGACACTGTATATATAATAACAGGTTTTGATTTTCCCCCTAAGCAAAGAGTCGCTCCGCCACGTGTCGCGGTCATTGGGAGCACAGGGTTAACTAGTCCCCTCTTGCTCAACTTAATTCCCGGTTAAGACGCGCTTAGACGCATTTTGGCTTACCGGAAGACCCCCGACGGGTTTGTTTAGGTGATCAAGCCTCACCGTCCACCCGCACGTGTTTGGAACACGTTATTAATATTGGAAAAGGTTTTGTGGAGATAACGTCTGTGGATTACTGTGGAAGATCGTGGTTTGATCGCGTTTTCTTGGTTTCTTATTATCTCTCTCATTGGCTGGCCTGATCGGACGAACTTTCCCGATCAGTGCCTAGATATTGTTTAAGTATCGCCCCAACCCGTTCTCCGGTGAAGATTTCCACCCGAGGACACCCCCGTCTCGAGAAGGTCATCCCCTCCGACCTGATCAAGATCATCGTTTTCGTCACTGAGTCCACCTGAGTGAGTGTAACCTCCCCGATCAACGGGTACACAAGGTGAGATGAAGTTGAATATGGATCCTGTCGCACATGACGACCGGTCGGATGACCGGGAAGATCAGATCAGTCACCATAATGGTGATTCATCCGATTCTAATGGCGATCAGGATCAACGGAGTACCCCCTCCGATAGTTGGTCGTCCGGGATAGTTGGTATCCGGATTCCATCCAAGACTTCCGTCCTGGATTTGGAAATTGGCTCCACCACACGTCTGTATCTGGAATCGGCTCGAGGTCGGCTTCTTGAGTTGATCTAAAGCTGACTTCTGGGACTGTTACAGAAACGACCGTGATTAAACTCCTTGTGGGCGACTCGTGTCAATTTGGGGTCGGCTTGAGATCGACTCGGGATCGGCTTCTCTGGCTGATCTGACGCCGACTTCTGCAGCTGACACGTATTCAACGTTGCGGTATCGGCTTGTGGTCAGCTTTTTAAAGTCGACTTGGGCTGACTTCTTAGTGCCTATCGGGACCGGTTTGTGCCGACTTCGAAGCCGACTTCATCTTACTTTGGTACATCCCCAGACAAATCCATGCTGTATACCTTGACCTCTTTCACTCTCTTTCTACTCCATTGGCGCTTTCCATAGATCATCATGGCCTGGAAATGGACCAGCAAGTTCAATCGATCAACCATACTCCACAACCATCTGACCATTCAGATCACCAATATTTAGTCTCAATATCCCCTAGACTACATAACTCTACCACATCCCATGTGTTGACCCAACCGTAATCGGACTTCCTAGGCATATCTCGACCGGCCCGAGTTCTAAGTCGACCCGGTCCGATATCCGTAGATAGTCGTGATACTTAACCATTCCACTCCATTCATGATAATGCATGTTAACGGCGGCCTCCATATTTTTCTCCATATTCTCCAATCGACCCCGTTATCATTCGCCCCCTTCCGAGCCGGGTCGACCCGTCTCAGGTAGCAATTGACACTTCCTGCCCATCCATAACGGCAGGTCTCGAGATCATGCAACTAGCGCAGTGTTGTGGACCATTCGCCTTTACATTCTTAAAATCCGCTTTACTACACTTAAGCAAAGTATAGCTAGTACCTACCCTCTCCTTGAGAAGATTTCCGTCGGAATCTCAACCCTCGTCCCGCTGTTTAGCCGTACACCTTGACCTTTTGCTCCAGAGTTCCTCAAGAGAGCGTAACCGTCAGAACAGACGGGTACACAAGGTGAAAAGTATGGATCATTCGGATAATTATGGCCAATGATAGGTCAGGTCAGTTGACCTGGACCATGATATAGATGAGCGCCCCGGTAGTTGGAACCATGGAAGGAAATTCGAGACTTACTACACCACCAAAACAGGGGTAAAACAGGAACCTAAAGGGCCTTTCCTAAATTTGTTTTGTGTGAGGATCGAGCCCACTACCTCTGACTTCCCAAGTTGGTGCTTATCCACTGCACAGTTATAATGGAATAGTTGAAAAGAACCGCAGGGCGTGGCGGGTGACCAGAATAGCGAGTCAACGCGGGGCGCTGGAATCAAAGATGGGGAAGGAAAGGAAGGGAAATCCAACGCGGTTGTCGAGGGGTAGTGTTGGAACAGGTGGAAGTGCGAATCGCTGGGGATCAGGGGATGATAGACACAAAGGTAAAAGTGTGATTATATATAGCCTAGCCTAATATATATAGACGTGCGGCATGGGTGAGGATGAGAAGTGGCAGGGAGTAGTGCGGGGCTCTAACTCCCAAAGTAGGTTCGAAGGTTAGTTTTGAATATTCCTCGAGCCTATATATAGTACTAAATCAAGGCTGAATTTACGCAGTAAATTAAGACTCGGCTGGGTGAGTGGATCACAAAGTTGTACCTCGGGGGTACCACTTTGTGTGCCCTTTTTTGCGAGGGCCCAAGAATACCACAATCAAATTCTGCAGCGCGAGCAGGGCTGGTAAAAAATTTTGGAACCGCAAAGTAGGTTTGAATAAAACCTACATAAACCTAAATTAAACCTAGATTGCGCAGTTTGCACAGCCCACACGTAGCTTGGCTCCGCCTTAAAAAAGGAAAAATGATTCTGATTATGGCTTTCTGAGTTATTGGCCGTATTTGGCGTTCGGGAGTCAACAAGAAAGGGGCGATAAGATTGAGTCTTGAAAATTTTATGATATCTGATGACTCATTTGAATTTTAGGTTTTAAAACTTGATTAAAACCTGATTGTTCGATGCATGCACGTGATGTTTTGCATACTCCGTAGTCATTTCCCCCATTAGAGGTGTCATCTCAAAAAGTCTGCCGTCGAATAAATTACATTACTAGATCTCGAAAACCTGCGCGCGCTCTATTTGGTGATGGATGACGCTCTGAAAACTGTCGACTTCACTCACGTTTGTTGGTCAAGACTGTACATTTTATCCCATTCCTCAATAGGAAGGTATGATTCGAAGGGTAAAGGCACACAGTTGACAGCTTGACGAATCATTTCCCAGTTTTCCTTGGATGAATTCATTAGCAGTGGCGAAAAATCGGGCTGTACCGGGGTGCTGAACGTATCCAAAGTACCAGCCATAATTTGGTCAAGGTCCGAGCAATAAATTGAGCCACTGGCAAATATCATGCTATTCATTGGTGAGCTGATATGGTTTTTTCTAACCAAAGGGTCAATCCAGGACCAGAAAAATGAAATGGCGGTATTTCTGACGTCAACAAATGGCGTATTCATATTTGGATTAGAAATCGATCGAGGTAGCATACTGATCTTGGTATGGCTTAGGCCTATATAATACAAACCAGTAACGTCAAAGAGTTCAGGTGGGAATTCTGTGATAGGATTACCTCCCAACATGAGATTTTTCGGCTGCAATCGTATTAGCGCTGACGGCACCGACGTCAGGTTACTATGTTCTATGTAAATAATTGAGTCAAGATGCCACTTCGAGTCAATATCGTCCGGTATCTCCTGTAAATTTGTATCGTAAAAAGTGATAGAAAGAAGCGCGGCTGGGAAATCTATCGACTGTAGTCCTAAAGGGAGAATACCATTGGCCAATGCAGACCGAGCCACTGAGACGCTCGTAAGCCTTGGATGAAGAGAATTTGTGACGGCAGCAGTATCTCCCCAATCAGCAATAGTCGAGTTATACACGACGATCTCTTGTAACTTACTAAAATCTTGAAGAGTAGTGGGCATTTCAAAATCCGAGCAATGCAAAATATGAAGCTTTACAGCCGTTCCACGATCAAACTTTGTCCACTCCCTTTGTACTTCTTCTACTGTACCAGAAATTTCCATCTTATAGCAGTTAAAATCCACCACAAAGCAAGATGGTAGTTCACCTGCCATCGGGTGTACCAGTGGTGCACACTCCAATAACGGAGCCTTGCTGATAGCTTGCAAATGCAATACTAGCACCGCAAATCCCCAAAACACAAATAGCAAGTTAAACTTGTCAACATGTTTCTTTTCGGTAGGATGACGAATTGTAATGTTCTTTTTTTTGCGTCTTAGAAAGCGAGTTTTGACGTCCAAACTCGCTGATCCAGAGAATGGTGTTATTGCTCTATGGGTTTTAGACAACCCAAGTGATTTTTTTGGCTCGTTCTTCTGAATCGATAGTGATGGGTGAGCAACCTCAGGTCCTAATCGACGCTTTTGCGTAGGTTTATATTTTAAAAGTTCTCTCATGTTTGTTGTCGTAATTATCAGCCCCAGCGAATAAGCAATGCGCGTTGCCAAATCAGACCATGACACAATCAAAATCATTTGTGCCTCATTGAGCACTCGAGCAGCCAAATTATCGTCCAAAAAAAAATTCGTGACGAATTCAATCATTCCGTTGTTTAACTGATCCAAGTATCCCAGCACAATCATAGCTGACATGCCGATAGTTGCCATTATATCTAACGCACAATCACACAAAAGGAGAGCAAAACGACGTTTTGCTTCACCCTGCCAGAACCACCGCGAATAAATAAAGACAGACGACCAGCAATTTGCGATAAGCAAAATCACGAAAAAATCATTTAGCCGTGGATGTGGTAGGAACTTGCTCATGCGAACTGCTTGCACACTTTGTAGTGCAGTCTGTAGAACTTCGCGGCATATGATGATCGTGTGAAATTGTGTACCATGGACTCCAAAAAGACCGTGCTGATCACCAAATATCGTATAAACTCGCGAGATATTTCGAGCTACAGTGCTTTTGGTGCGGTCCTGATCTAACTCTTGCGACATTGTCAGGCCTTTGATATTCATCGGAGAACGTAGCATAGGAGACACATTGATCCGTTTAGAGAAACGCATTTTCAGTTTCGGGTGGCGCCAAATTAAGCCAACGAGCATATGTAGAGCGCAAGCTCCATGAATGGAAGCCAAAACAATATGCGTGTACGCGATCATGGGAAAATGCTCTCGAGAGATTCCAACTGAAAACGCTTCCAGTACATAGCTCAAAGCTGATGCACCAAAATCCCAATACAATTTAGCAAAACTCGCGTTGTAGAGGCAAGTCAGTACATGAACACTCAGAAGGATTAACCACCAGAAGCCATAGCTTAGTAATGGCAGATTGACATAGTCGTTTGACGAAGGCACGTTCGACCTATTCATTGAACCCAAGTTTAGCTCCGAGGAAACTCAAAACTGTTGAAGATTAAAACCGACACAACATCTATTTTTGTAAAGCTGAAATCAGGTCGACTACGATCATGAAACCCAAATTGTTCCGGCTAGAGAGTCTATGAGCCGGTTTGTACTTTCCACTTGGAAAAAGAAGACTTGTAAAAGCTGCGAAAAGTGGTCTTGATGATCGTCTCGACTTTGCAAAGGAGTGAGATGGATCCCATATATACCATTCAGAAGGCTCAGCTTGATGCGCAGCAAGCAGAAAAAATGATTTTTGCCCAGCAGATAAGCACGACAGGTAGATGATCGTAGTGTGTCGACAAATCCATTTGACAAGAAACTAAAAAACGCACACAACGTGGAAGTTGTCAAGCCCCTGTGGGTCAATAGAGAACTTTCGCAACATAAAAACCGAGTAAGGCGCTGGTTTAGGGAAACGATCTCATCTCAATCGCGGTTAGGTTTAAGATTTCGGACTTGTATCTCAAGGCTGGCAAGCATAGGTTTAAATGCACCAGGTTTTAATCAGGTTTGGAATAAAACCTAAAACTGAATGCGCTGGCAGAAGTAGGTTTTGTTGTTCAATCGCAGTCTATTTAGTACTTACAGTGGTCGACAGCATCGAGGACATTTTTATTTATAACTTTTTTGTTATTTTGTTGTTTCATTTAAAATTTTCAGGATACCTGTCGAGTTCAAATAACTCCATATGTAGCGATTTTAGGAGCTATGCGCTTGAAACTCGCTGCAGAACCTTATAATTACTGAAGCCCCCTAACCTGAATGCTTTCAAAGCCAATCAGAACCCACGGTTAGAGCTACAAGAAAGCATATACTGTAATACATTATATTTATAATATATGTAGAGTGACCAATAAAATGGGGTTCAGCGCTGCTAAAAGCGGGTATTGCTTCCGTAGGCAAATCCTATCTTTAATTTGAAGCATATGATTGGTCGAATTTACCAAAACACAGTCACCGGATTGGGTATTATGGGAGTTTCGTTACACAGCTTTACACGGCTAGCCCCTAATAGTCGGTACTCAGAGAATAAAAAAGGGATTTTTTGGTCAGCGTTTCTGATTGAACCAGAGAGTGCCAAGCAGCCGGAGACCCTTTTTTAAGCTCTACGCACTCTGATCTACATTTTGGTGCAAAAAAAAATGGGGGGTAGAAAAATGTCCTCGATGCTGTCGACCACTGTTAACTATTAGCTACAATAAATTATCTTAGTGCTAGATCTAAACCCACATCCGTCTCTGATAAACTATCCACCCGGTGAACAGGTAGTATTTCACTGTGTTCATCACTTGACCGATCCTGGTAATTTTCTTGCAAACACTCTATACCAATTAGCATTCGTATCCCGCGCAGTCTGGTCGCTGTTCTGCTCCGTTCATAATACGCTACTGCCAACAATTGCTTCATAGTTTTCGACCAAATCCCCTGTAATTGCTCATGTGCGCTGCGATAAATCCCTTTATGCACGTTTTCATTCCGCATAAACCACAACCACGTAATTCCAAGCGAACAAATCCCTTTCCACACGCGAGCAAGCGCTTCCTTGCACTCATCAGCTCTTTTTCCGCACCTCATCTGCAAGCAATTCATCATAGCCTCCGAAATTTCCGGTGGTTTACGAGATGCGACGTTTCTCCTATATTGATCCAGCTCAGCATTCCCGACACTGCGCCCGTTCAAACATGTTAATAGCCGGGACCACAATTGTTTGGCCCGACTGCACCCCCACACGATATGTGTGACCCCTTTCCCAGGTGTTTTACACTGATCGTCCAGTGCACACCCTCCTTGTGTATAATATCCATCGTAATAGACATTTAATTGGAACGTAGCCGCTCGATAAATGCTCCACAATTGATAGTCAGATAGCATGTGTTCATGCTTCCACAGCTCCGCTGGTGTCTGCTCCTGCATATTCCGATTCCATTCTGACTTCTCTCGCATGCGTTCCCATCGATCCCGTACTCTTGGAAGTGCGCTCGTTAGTGCCTGATAATAGTAACCCCGAAAAGAACGTCTGATCCAGCCTTTCACTGAGCGCATGTTTACCCCTTCTTTGATCGTCCAGGGATAATTGTGCATGCTTGGATGTGCCGCAAAAACCAGTCCCTTCCTCTGTACCGGTTCAGTCTCCGCAGTGGCCACGTTATTGTTGCGTTTTATCCATGCATTGCCTTTTGGTTCGTCCCAGTAGATGCCATCATCACGCTGACGCAACGTCCACCTTTGCCCAGTTGCTGAACACGTTCCTGTTACTTCTCTTGTTGTGTCTAACTTCCACGCCACAGATTTCCACTGGTCGTTAGTGTTTAGGAGTGTCGGTCGTCCCGCCTCCCCAATTTCTGCGCCAATCTCTACCCTCGGCGAACACAGGATTATGCTTACTAGCCATCGCCCTACTTTCTTTCGCGAGTGACTGGTCTGATCCGATCCTTGCACTACCCATTGATACGTGGACCTCCCGACTCTTCTAATGTGCAGGTCTCTTATTGTAGTCTCAGGAAGTTTCGCAAATTTTGCCGGCACCAGTACATCCGCTTTTTCGTCTCGAATCCAGGGGTTGTTACACCACAAAAGGTCCCCCAGAAAGCTTTAAGCGCTTGTCTACCATACCCATGCCAGTCAATGTCGTCCACATCTACTTGTACTTGGACTTGTTCACCTCTTTGCAGGATTTCCTTCGCACTGACTGGCTGTGTGACACATTTCGTTTGTAATACGCCTGAATTAACTGTCACGTACCTTTCGATCAGTGTTACTTCGTCATGCGATGGCCCTAACGCCCTTGAGAGGTGGAAAAGCACCGGCGACACCTTCTGCCCCTTTCCTGTCTTCTTCCTCCTTCCAGTCGTCCTACAAGGAAACACCCATACATTAGTATGATCCGGTTTAACCAAATGACACCAGTTACGCCACGCTTGCGTATATCTGTCATTCGGCTCGAGTAACCACATCGTTGCCTCCTTTACTGCTAACGTGTGGATGGCGACTGGGATCGAAATCAGCCCTAAACCTCCTGCATGTCTTGGTATGAACAATAGATGTGGCGACATCTTGTGTCGTCCCGGTTCGCATGTTGTCTTGTTGCTCCAAATAAACTGCTTCTGCAAATGGATAAGCTCCTTATACGTCTGCTGATCCGGCTCAAACACTTTTGCAGTAAAGAGGATAGCTGGCATCGCGATCGAGTTGAACAGGGTGACACGTTCCATCACCGACGTTCCACACTTCGTAGCTGTTAGTAAACTCCTTTGTACCGCCCGTATCCGCTCAGCCCAGTTAGCGTCAGCCATGTTGTGCTTACCCACTTGATATCCCAGGTACCTCACTGTGTCGTTCTCTTTTATCAATGGAATCCCCAACTTATCCAACCGTGACGTTGCCTGTCCCAGCGGGAGAATATGACTTTTTGCAGGTTGCATTGTCAAACCGGATAATTTTCCGAAACGCTCCAAAAGTGTTAATGCCTCTTCAACTTGGTCCTCTTTTGTGAAAAAAATCGTGGAATCGTCCACAAATGCTGAAAAGGTGTGTGCACGGTGCGAACTGACAGAAGTAGGTTTTAATCGAGATATCAGAATTTCAATTTCAAGACTCAATTGCAGAGATCTTATCGCCACATTCTTGTTGAGTCCCGAAAGCAAAATATTGCCAGTACCACAGAAAGCAATAATCAGATAGAATTCGCATAAAATTGGATGTGTTTTTTTCTGTTTAGGCGGAGTCTTGCCTTAACGTGTGGGCTGTGGAAACTACGCAATCTAGGTTTTATTTAGGTTTTATTCAGGTTTTATTCAAACCTACCGGTTCCAAAAATTGTACTTCCTCCGTCCGAAAATATAAGAAGGTTGGCATGAAAAAATCTAGGAAGAATAATCGGTCGACCTTGTTAAAGCTTTACAAAATGCCAAGCAAATGATCCCAACCGAATTAGCAGTACTTGCAGAAGGATTCAAAGCAAAGGTATCCATCAATTGAAATTCGCAGTTCTCTGCTTTATGTGCGTGATAATTACACTTGCCACGTTGTATGTCGCTCGTGGAGAAGCGAGATATCATGGCAGTGGCTTTAGAGGCAAAGACTTGACGTTTGATGGGACGGAAAAAATGAGACTCATCGCACAGCAGACCACCAGAGGCGTCAATATGAACCGGACCATGGTTTTTTAATTGAGGTACAGTGCTGTCAAACTCGATCGTATCCAACAAAACAAAGTTTAAAAATTCCTTTTGCCGTTGGTTCTACATTGCATGATGTTAACCCAATGGATGATGTTGACGAGCCAAGCAAGGAACAAGTTGGTACAGTGGCTGACAAACCAGCAGTGGCGAGTGGCTCGAAGGCGATCCCTATCGACAGTGAAGCTAAGTCTGCTTTCATTAAGGCGCAGAAGATCATTCAAAACTTGGATTTACGATACAATGGCGAGGGCAGTTCTGGTGAGAAACACTTTATTGAAGATCTTGAAATCAATGACTATCCACAGCAAGCTCGCTGGAGGGTTACGCAGAAAGAAGCAAGTGACTCCGTCGCGAAGTTCACTGGCGCAGCTGTTATCGCTAGCTGATCCTATATTCCTGCTGGCCGCAAACCGAATCCTTCAGAACGGAAGCTGTACCTAGTACGTCCGTTACTCTTACTTTGCTGTTTTGCGATAGGAGTCAACTAACGGATATCTGTAGGCAATGGAGGGGTCGACGCAAGCTTCTGTTATTGAGCCGAAGCAAGATCTACAACGCGTTCTGGACGGAACTACGTGAAAAGGCAGGGTCAGTGATGCGAATACGCACTTGATTAGCCGATAGTCGAACCACATTGAGCTCCAGTAGTGTCATATCGTTTCCAAAATGGCCACGACTTTCATGCCGCAGGGCTAACGTCCCACGCCACTCAGTGGATGTCTCATCTAATGTTAAAAGCATATCCCTCCGTCAGTGTTTGAAAACACTCTCCATTGCCATAACAACAGCCATCCCTCTCACAAGTGTCGGCATCTTCTAACACTTTTGACGACGCAAATCTCGGATAGTGATACGCCATACGCGATGCTTAGTGCACGTTTGTGCACTCTTCCGTACTCGATATCTTTTCGATAGCAAAGGCACAAGGAAAATCTTCATTCTCAAAACTCTTACAGCAGGATCGCTGGGCCAGACAAAATTCCTTCGTCAGCTCTGGAAAATTGGGTAGCAGTCCACCCACTGTGATGTCTCGGCCGCACACTCAACGGTGGCACTGCTAATGGTGAGACAAGCCAGAATGCAGTCAAAATTTACTAAGTTCGTATGTGTACACAGCGAATAGAAATAATCGAACTTGTTGCTTATATTTCCGGACATCCAATAAACAGGCGACGTTCTTATATTTTCGGACGGAGGAAGTAGGTTTTTACCAGCCCTGACTGATCTCAACTGTTAAGAGAAAGTGTGGTTGACGCAAAGGGATGAAGAAAGGTGACAGTCATTGGTAAGATAGATAAGGAAAACATAAAGACTGAAGTGAATCACGATCTCCTGCACAGTTGGATAACGAAGATCTGACAACATTTGTCACTCCACGTCGACGTTTTTTGACAATTTACTGCGATGTGAAGAAAGAGCTTTGTTAGCCGAAGTATAAATCTTCAAGTTGGTAAGAGATGACGATGGATTTTTCAGCTCCACCGAGCCTGGAGCTCATGGTCTCGGGCCCGATGCAACAATATTGGCAGCATAAACTATCAAAGTTCGCTCTGTGATCTTAGTGACAACTTTATTGCAGGGTACTTCGGTTGAACGTTTGGATTTCCCCCTTTGGCAATCATATGAAAAGAAGGTGATGACGGTGGTGTTCGTACGATTCACTACTACGATGTTCAATGTCTATCCTGTAATTAAAAGACCGGAAAGCGTACGAAGAGACGCTCGAGCGCTTTCAATGAGTTCCCATGATGCTGGAATTACTACGAACAAAGAGTACATCTACAACTCAGTCTTTGGTAGAGTGTGGAGGTATCTTGCTGCTGGACTTCGCGAAAGCTTATGACAATGTGGACAGGACTTATCTCTAATTTGGGTTTGCGGAGAAGTTTGTTAGTTTAATTATCATAAGTTTTCTGCCTTTGTTGACGATTCAACAATCTTTTTCGCTAAATCAGAACAGTTATTAGTTTGATTAGCATAAGTATGTGCTGACCCATACATTTAGCAAAGCAAATACTGGAATGTACGAGTTTTTTGCAACCAACAAGAAAATTGCAACAAGTGGTAAAAACTCGTGATAGTGACACACTGTCACAAAATAAAATAAAAAAGTACTGTAAATTGGTTAAGTGTATTATCGACATAGAGGTTCTAACTCAACACTTTCAGCTTCACGGTGCTCAGTATTTTACGGGTCAAAACAATATGAGTTCGCATTACAATTTCTTTCTGAATGGCCAGCTTGTGCTTATGCATGAGAAAAGGATCAAGAATCGCACTTTAAACTGTCGTATTTTTTACATGACTCAGTCCGTGGCCTTGTCGTCAGAAGTGGCAATTACATAGGCAAACTGCGGTCAAATACTTTAAGAAAGAAAGTTGTTTTGATTGGAAACGAACGTCGCTTTAGAGGCAGCCACCTCCTTGGCGAGCTGTTTACGCGAGTCATCACTCCACTCCGTGAATTGATTAACACAAGCGTCAAACATGGCAGTGTCACCACCCGCACACAGTTCATCCCCACGAGCGACATTCTTGCATTTCTTGTCATTACCTTGAGCGTAGCCGTAGCATTGGCAACATCAGTTTCAAGCAGGTCCTTCTAACGAATTGCCAAAATCAAGAATATTTACTGCTTAGACGTTTGATTGCGGAGAAAGGCCGACTCCATCTTATTATAATTCGGCTCCTAGCATGATCCACGTCAGCATTCTTCCTCAAAAGACTTTAGCTCCGTTACCGCCGATATTGGATACCAACTACAGGGACTAGGCTCAGTATGCGGCTCTCTTAAAATACCAAGAAGCCGGATTTGTTTATCTTTATCACTGTCCATCATGAGAACATATACAACTATTCTGTATAAAATCCCTTCGCTTCTCCTCAGTGAGCATTTCACATGACAGATTAACGTCATCATTCTCCGCAAACTTGTAAATATGTGCTTCCGCTGCTACTTCAAAGTACTTTTCTTCGGGCTGTATGATATCGTTTCCGTTCCTTCTTTGATCTTCACATGTTCATCGGTAACTTGGGGCGCCTTCATGGTCATCTTCTTTAAACTTGGTGTTACCCACTCTTCTTCTTTTTATTGTTATACCTTCAGACGTTTTTTAAAGAAATGAGACTTACGTCCCGCTCCTCTTTGAATCTAGCCTTCGCGGGGGCCCCTACTCAGGATCAGATCATACCGGCTGGATCCTCATCTATAATTATGGAATTCTGGGTGGTTCCCGAAGAAAATGCTAGATGTGAAGGAGGTTTTCTATCTCGATCTCGATTCATCCTCCCCGATACCAAATTCCTTTATCTTTCTCGTTCAGCGGCAGCAATATAACTTTCATCGTTGCACTCGATCCGTTTCCCGGATCAAATTTCAGTTTTGCCTCCTCATCAATGGACTCACGCTGATATCCTAGGTCACCTTAGGATCCGAGTGTGGTGAAGTGACTTATAAAATAATGTAAGGCACTTTCCAAAAGGCGCATCCTGATTGGTGGAAATGAGGGCCAAGGGTGTAGGCGCCGGATGGTCGCCGCCGATGAGGTCTACCAGCGGCCAGGTGGCGCCAGGCTAGAAACCACGTCGGCAGACCTGACAAGGGGCGAGGATAGCCGGATAAGCGGGCTGAGCAGACGGCAGGACTATGGAGGTTTGACGGCCGAGGCGCGGATGGCGGACGGCCAAGATGGCGGACTGTTCGTAAGGATGGAGTGGAAGGAGCCCGGAAGAAGAGGATTGTTCTAGTGGAAAGAGTATGCACCGGGATCGTAGGAAGGGCTTCCAAGGGACTGCTAGCGTCGGCGGCCGAGGGGCGCGGATGGGGGGCTATCCGGCCGAGCCGGTCGGGTACCATGTACCATTCGGACTGGTACCATATGGGTTCAGTGTACCGGCCGGGTTGGTACCATTTGGGGTTAGTGTACCGGCCGGGTGGGTACCATTTGGGGTTGGTGTACCGGCCGTACCGGTACACAGAGTCGGAGTTAGCCGGGTTGCGTGGGTAAGATACATGACTGGTCAGGCGTGTTACTTGAGGTAGGTTACACAAAGGGAGTATTGGACATAGGATAAATCAGTATACGTTTCGCTTTCTTAGACACAAGTCACTTTATTGGTTCACGGCAGAGGGCTAACAAGGTCCCCTCTTGCTGTTATTGGTTTGCCCGGGGAAAGGTTAAGTTAACCCACCGGAAGTCCCCTGACCAGGAGTCGCGGCGACTTCGTATACTCACCTCAAGTCGCCCGTGTTTTGAACACGGTATCAAGTATTGGGAAGTGGTGACATTTGGCCATCTGTGGATACACATTTGGATTCGCCCTTCATTGTTATTGGTTTAGCTGGCCGATCGATTATTCTCGGTCCAGCCGGTACTATACAAACTTCAAGTGTCCTAGTTCCGCCAGCTAAGTCAGTCGACCCGTGGTCAATGTAAAGTCCTGGTGGAACTCTAAATATTCTGGATGAGAAGTCTCGATGGCCCGATAATACTATGCCAAGAAGAGGCCAAATGAATTCCCTCTAGAGTATCAGCATCATTAAAATGTTGCGGGTACGAGGGCCATGCTCCCCATAAAAAAGGAACATGAAAAGTTGAAGGCAGAACGAGGACACATTAAGCACTGTATTGGAACGCTTGATGGTTACAATCTAGTGGATATAGACGATAGGTAGATATACTCCGCATCTACCGACGCTCAAAGCCCCGCGATCATACGACAGCGATAGGATCGAGCCGGTCAGGTAGAAGAAGATTCCAAAACCTGGGCTAGTTCCGGCCTGCAATAGCGGTTTGGGTGTTAAAAATGGACTTCGAGAGCATTGGATTAAAGAAAAAAAAGATCAATTGGTTCCTCTGATTTGGACGGCTAATATCGGTGCATACGTCTGACAGAAGCAGCCTCGAGATCTGGGCCAACTCGTCCAATGTCCGACCGAGCTTACCCGTCCAAGGATCGAGAGCGCATGGATCGGGATCCTCCAGTGCAAACATGTACTCATTTTGGCCAAAAATGCGTGAAACGGATCTCTGGCGACCACTAGGCTATCCCTTTGACCATTGTTTCCAGACTTGCCGGGCGTGTGAGTGTTCATGAGATGAAAGAGTGCCCGATGGAAGCGTTTTACAACTTACTCCGTCGGTGGTACATCCCAACCAAGTGTTGCCTCCGGTCACGGAATAATGTTAACCTAGGTCGCTCACCAGGTTGAAATCTAGTTTGAGATGAGCGATCTAAACTCAGCATTTTTGCAAATGTCGAAGAAATCAGAACACTTTGGTTAACGACAATACGTTTAGTGTGCATAACCGTCAAGCTCGAATGATCTCAATTCTTCATGAGAATGGGTTCTGTCCTTCCAAAGTCATGATGGAGCTGAACGTTGTTCCTGTAAAATCTCGGAGTTCAGAAGTCTCTATTGTAGCATCGGCCTTTGCTCGTAAGGTTGGATGTACAAAAGATGACAGGAATGCCTTGATATATGAGAGAGTTTGTAAATGACAGAAGGAAGAATCCGCGTAAAGATCACCCTATTGTAGGCATTAGTTTATTACTTTCATGCTTGGGTTAGGGAATAGTAGGACAAGAGGCGATACTGGAGATGGACTTTATGGTCCCATCCGATATCCGTTTGGACTTGTCACACGGGATGCTGACATTGCCGGACACCGACCACATATACTTGCTAAGGTTGAAAAAATATCTGACGATTCCGGTGGGTAAGTAAGCGGAGGTCCTAGTCCGAACAAAGGTTGGTGAAAGTCGAAGCTGTAGGATACCCGGGGAGATTAATGCGTCCCGACACTCCAAGGAGGCCTACCCGAGGATCATTAACGTCTTTCGCTGTGACCTACCGGCTTCAAGCGAACGAGAAAGCCGGGAGGATGGTACAGACGCTAACTCAAGATATTAAAATATACGTGGTTGACACAGACCAGAGAGACTGGGACGAGTATGCGGAGCGATAGGCATTCGCGATCTCCTTTTACGACCGGGAAGGGGGGACTTTTCTTTTTTCTAGCTTTCGGTTAGGACCCGTGTTTTACACAAGAGACCCCTGTAGGTTGTACACGGAGTCGGGACCGTTCTACTTATCGCTTGCAAATGTTGATACAACGGCACTATCAGAGGCAAGAGAAAAGTGAATGAACGTTTCCGCGAAGCCATCCAGGATCGGGCCGACCGTCAGAACTATCTCGCCCGGCTACATGGTATTGAGGTAGGCTCAACAGGTATGGCTGTATCTGGACCGAGTGAAGGAAGGATACGCAAAAAATCTGGCATATATGAGGCAAAGACCGTTTCGGGTCGCCCAGCTGGTATAGGATTATGAAGTGAAGATAGAGATTGCAGGATAAGGTTACAGGATTTTGCCAATCGCACACGTGTCCAAACTGAAATTATTTCGGGACGTCTCTGGCTCCTGATGTAAAAGCAACGGCTCGATTAGAAGAAGATTTTCTAGTTGGAATAGGCCTCTAGATTCAGGCGAGTGCGGAGTGAATAAAATTGCGGATATGAGGTCAAGACGAAGACACTGATATGGTTGATCTGTTAAAGAATACCTAGTACATTAAAAAAGTAAAGAAGTCCACTTGGGTGGAAGACATGATATCAGCTCTGGTGGCCTGACTTGAGAGTTTGAGAAATATCAGGCGATCCGCAGTAGATTTGGGGTCATGCAGACCCGCGGGACTGCGGAAATTCATCACAATAACAAACTCGACTGGGCCGGCCTGAGGAAAAATCCAGACTCGATCCGGGGATTATATCCCCAGTATCCCGAGTTGAGCGAGTCAATTAGTTGGGACAGGATGAAGGGGCTACTTGTATATGTGCATGGATTCTGCGTATGGAATATGAACCTTTCTGAGGATTTCGAAGCTATTGAACTGAAGCGTCTCAACCAATCCAAGACGGAAAATCTGACCAAACCAAAGAACACGAATAATTATAAAAACGATATTTATTTGGGACGAACTTGGACCAAAAAAGCAGACTCATGGCAGGGTCGGATAATTGCCGATCAGACAGGCTACTTTAGTGCCGGATTGGCGCTAGGATCTCCCAGAATTAGTTGTGCCAAGGAACTTGAGCGTCGGTTTAGACTAATGCTTCCCAGAGGTTGACCGGCGCAGTAGACGCTTCAAGGCCGGGATATCAACAACAGACGTCCGCGGATTTCCCGTGGCGCGTATTCTGCTATGGAAAATAATGAAAGGCTTGCATCGAGAGGATTTTAAGATCCCACTTCCGTTCGATGATTCTGGCAAAAGTGAAATTTATCAACCTCTGCATGACAACACCAGCCCGACCATTCATTTTTGCACTCGCCCCGATAACATAGCAGAGCCCTATCCAGATTGGTGAGATCGATGGAAAAGTATTGGTTCGATTTCCGCAAGGCCTGGGCTCGATTTGCGATAATTAAGGAAGCCAACTTGGAGGAAGTGGCCGTAGTTGGGAGTGCAGCCCTGACATAGGATTTATAGCAAGGCGCGCTGTCCAACAGCTCAGACATACTGGGCCCGGTCATCAAACCAGGAAAACATGTAGTATCGAGCGGTGCACGAGATGGCGCCGGGAATACCAATCGATCTAATCGGACGAGCGCGTGGAAAACACGTTAAAAATCCGAAGTGCTGAGAGGTGACTGGGCTAGCTGGTTTGGGACCCACGGGTGGAAACCATCTATCTCGGCAGGAGCCAAGCAGTCTCCCGCAGGAACCAGTAAGTGTGATTTGGTATGAATGAACTGTATGTACAGGCCGAGCAGGGATGATATGACCTCAGGGTTGAGGGCGACTCTATTCTGGGTCGGTTATGATGCCGGACCCAGGGTGCCACCGGATATAACTGGAAAAGGACAAGAGCCTGAGTGAGTTGTGGTAAAGCGGTGCTCGCGAGAATTCTTCTCACGCCCATCATCTGCCACAGGCGATCTGACTGCCGACTATAGAGGGGGGGTACCCAGTTTGTCCTAATCTTCGATTCATGACTCGCATCCGTAATCCTCACCTTGATTACCCGTCGGCTGAGCGGGTAACAATCTTCCGGTAGGCCTTGGGGGGGAGTACATTGAAAGTTTTTTCCGGCGCGAGGATGGTTTAAGCTAGTGGCCTCGATCCCTCTGTGGAAATCTTCACCGAAGGACAAATCCATCGGTCATCATCACTTGCCTTGACTTGACATCACTCGCACGACTCACCATTTCACATGCCCTATTCCATTCCACATCTGATCTTCGTATTTTGGGGTATAATCGGTTGGCTTGGCCGATGGGGCCGAAACTTCGTATCAAATTCACCTTCAACATCTGTACTGTTCATAGTTCGGCCCGATAACTGTCTCTTACATGCCACGTCACCTTTGCTGCGGTATCTTAACTTGTCTCTGCCGATCTTGTCGTACATCCACGTGAACTCCACTTACTAAATATTATCCCGATAGCGATCGTGATCTCGCTTTTTCGTTAGTATCTGGGACCGGGCGTAGTAACTGTACTTGGCTCATTCCTTCATATCACAAGCACCCGTTGTCCACTACCTTTTCGTCGTATGCTCGATCAGCCTTTCCCACCCATCAACTGTCTCACGTTGATGGGTGTTCCATCGTCACCAATCAACGGCCATGTGTGGTCCACCTCATTCTCAACATTTTTTCTGATCGCTTACACCAGTCCTGAAGCATATTGGTGATTATAAGGTTCCTGTGGTCATCATCTATGCTAACAAGTGGGTCATCTCAGCTGCCCTTGTTCAGGATCATGACGGAGTGTACTGTCCTGTGACGTTCACCAGCCGGACTCTGAAGGCTAATGAAGTTAACTATGGGCTAGTGGATAAAGAAGTTTTGGCCTTATTACGGATCCTGGATGTGTGCTATACTATGCTGGTGTCTCGGCCCATCAAGGTACTTTCTAGACGGTCGACTCTATCATGGCTTCTGACGGCAAATGGAATTGACGGCCGGTTGGGTAGATGGACGGCTCTGCTGTCTCAGTGGTCTCTCAAAGTGATCAAGTGTACTAAAGGAGAAGAGGAGATATTGGGCACGTTAGCGGCCAGCATTACCCCAAGGGCAGAAGTAGAGGAAGCGCTGATAGTCATAGCGCCTCGGAAACAGCCGCGACAATCCATCACATTACCACCACCAACGGTGGGGCCCACCGAAGAACTAATGGTTCTGAGATTTTTGACGGATCTGCAAGTGTAAAGAAGGGAGTCGGGGCCTATAGTGCTATTCTGTGGAAGTTGCCCGAGTGGAAAGTGGTCCGTGCTGCTTCAGATTTCACGCCTAGCATTAACTGTGAACGAAGCAGAATACTTTACTTTGTCTAAGATCTGCTGATGGCGGACGCAGGGGCGATCATCATATGTGGTGATTCCAATCTGGTGATCCGGCAAATCACGGGAGAGATAGATTGCAAGGCGCCCCGGCTGAGACTTCTGAACGACCGGGTTATGTCTGCTTTGCGGAAATGGCTAGAACACGGATTGTTACATGTCCAACGGGAGTGGAACAACAGCGCAGACCATCTGCCTACATTAGCCCTGCGTGAACAGGTCGGCCTCATCGTCTGGGATCCAGGATTGTTGGACGGATTGGCAGAAATGAACAAGCTGTCAGAGATAATCAGACCGGCCGCTAGGTGCGAGGACCAGCCATCCGGATCCAACCGTTCCGAAGAAGAAGAGTATGACGGTCAGGACTGGGAGCAAGGCACTCAGACCCGACCGGATCAAGAGATGTCCTGTTGCGACAAGAGGTCCCTCTAGGCAGACTCACAAGCCGATCGAGCAAGATTAACCGGGGTTAAAAGTCGAAGTGAAGAATGGAGTGGGGACGAAAGAAGCATGGATGGATATATTGAAAAGACAACAAAGGAAAGGAAAGAACCAAAAGAGTGGGGCTACCCATCGCTACGGACGATTGTACTTGTTGCGGAGCCGAGCCACTTGAAGTCCAGGATGGTAGGAGGGTCGTTTGCCGTATTGATTGCGCCAAGGGTCTTGCTCAATGGCCTCCAGAGATTCGGAGAGAGAGAGGATCTGATCCCGCGCACATAGGCCTTGGTACCACGTTCCGCCCTCCGCTGCACCTCCGCACCTTTGGTTTGACAGATGGAGTATAAAAGGGGAGAGAAACAGGTCCAGGTCACAAACTCCATCCCGGATGCCTTCCATGACAAACGCACATAAACGGACCCATGCCTTGGAAGCTCGTCCCCGTCGATTCTTCCGGGCGGCGGAATATGCTCAGAGAGATATGTCCTCTCGCTTGTCTTCTGCAGAGATGTATAGGAAATGGGTAGATTCCCAGATGGACCGGGCATGAGTCACACCGAAGTCCTGGAATCTCGTTTTGAATTTCGCAAACCATGGGCCGGACGGAAGTCCCATATCCGGCATCTCAGGGGTCAAGATTCTCCAAGGCTCGGTCGCCATAAGCTTGTCAATAGCACCCGATCTCATCAGGTCGGGGTGCCAAGTCTCCGTTTGAGACAACTTGCGTGACTGAGGAAATATCCAGAGAGGTGGACGGGACAGAAAGAGAGCGAGTTGAGAACTGGAAATATCGGAAAGACTTAAGTTTCTCAGCTGCTCGACCGGCCAAGGCAGGATGGCGGACTGATCCGCCTCACTGGGGAAGCGTCCGGCCGGCAGCCACAAAAGCGGAAGTTTGGGAAAAGGGGGCACAGGGGCCAGAGTGCTCCGCCGGATCTTGGGTTTGGCCGCCGGCCGGCCGGATCGACGTTTGAGACGAGGCCCAGCCGGAGCTGGTCGCCGGGGTTTCGCTGGAGTTTTGGAGAGAGGTTCCCTTAGATCGTTCAGGTCGAGAGTTAACCACTGATCCGGGATGTCATCTTCATTCTCCTCCACCATCGCTTCTGCTTCCCTGTTGGAATTTAAAGGATGGGCGACCCAAGAGGCCGGGGGACGACAGTGTCGGGAGGCAAAGAGGAATCAGTCGGCTCGTACTCTCCGGATCCAAAACCATCCGGCGGCGGAGTCTGCAAATCGATATCCTGATTAGGATGCGGGTGATCCACCGTTTGGCTACCAGAATTTGAGAGGCGACGACGGGTGTCCGCGCGAGAGCGAGACAACGCAGCGAACATCTGCTGTTCGTCGTAATCCTTGTCTTCTTCGTCATCATCATATATATACCTAGGGGAGGGCGGATCTGAACCCGAGGATGAATCAGACAGAGAGCCAATATTGGAACCGGATGGCGAAGCAGCTGTCGAGCCGGATGGCGAAGCGGCTGCCGAGCCGGACGGCGAAACGGCGGCCGAGCCGGATGTCGAGTCATCTTCGGAGCTAGACGATGAGCCAGGCGTGAGACCAGTTCTCCCCGGTGAAACGGGTGGAGATACGGCGGTGGACCCCATTGCAAACAAGCTATCGTCGCTGTCCGACTCAAGCTCTTGTTCGCTAGCCGAATTGCCCGGATAACCTCGGTGCGAGGGGGAGGATTCACTCCTTTTTCTCCGTTTGGGAGAGGCTGAAGGCGGGTCGGAACCGGCCAGGGATGGGTTAGAACTGGCAGGACATTTTCCGTTCCCCGATCCCGCCGAGGCGGACGAGAGATCCGAACCGGCCAGGGGCGGATTAGGTCCGGCGGGAAGTTCCCCAGGTCCCGATTCTGCTGAGGCAGATGACCGGGATGATTCCGGTGGGAAGGTTTTCCACTGATCCACCATCCCCAAGATGGCCAAGATGGCCCCTCGTGCACTCAAAGGAGCTTGTAGGAGAGGAGCGATCTGGGTCTGAGTCACTTCAAGCCGGTCTTGTACTTCGCACAACAGGGACCGAAAACGATCCTCTTTAACCAGCAGGGCGGCGCAAAAACGGTCGGCCCGAATAAGCTCATCATGGGCGTCACGATGACTTCGCTGGACCTGGTAAAGCTCAGATTGCAGCTCTCGTTGCCGGGAGGAGGCTTCTTGCAACTGCTGCTCCAGAGAAGGAATGTGGCGGAGAGCTTGAGTGTGGGACTCTCGCAGGTGGTCTCGGTCATCCCGCATGGTGTCTAATTCGTGGGACACCTGGCGGTATCGGACACAAAGATGCGATAACTCTTGGGATACGTCGGAAATCTCGGCAGACTGTTGTTTCAGCTGTTCCAGCTGCTGGACAGCGGAGTGATAATGGCATGAAAGCCGTAAGCGACCGGGCTACGACATAAGAAGAGGAAAAGCAATTACGTTGAAGTTTTGAGCGGTGAACCAACTCCTGGTTGGCAGTCCGGAGGGATTTGACGACGTCTGCCAGCATGCGGAGACGATCTCTCTCTTCCGTCAGGCTGGCGACTTGGCCCTCGTGATCGCTCACTTTCAGTAGAAGGTCACTCGGTCCCGAGGAAGATTTCCAGGCGATAGCTTCATCAGCCCGGCGGTTGACGGATGCAAGTTGTTGGCCCTGATCAGTTTGGAGGTTTTTCAAGCTATCCACTTGGGCGGTTAACACCTCCAGCCTTTTCTCCATCCCCACCACTGCGGAGGTGGGGGCGGACGGTGCAGTGGCCCGTTGCAGGGCGTCAGTAAGCTGGCCTACAATGGACCTGAGGCGGGTTATTTCGTCCACTACTTCCTGACGGCTGCGCCTCAGGACGGTTATTCGAGGCCCCGCCCGGTCCAGCATTGCGCAAAGTGTCACGCATCTCTGCGACAGAACTTCAGAATCGGCCTGACAGGATCGGAGATCTGCCTGAAGGGAAGAGACGGCGGCCTTCAGTCTTTCTCGGTCACTGCAAGCCTGACCGTGAATGCAGAGCGCCGTGTCAACGTCAGCTGTCGACAACACCAGATCGGGAGTACGGGATGAATCCGGCGGTTCTGCGATTTCCACCCCGCTGGCAGGCGAGTCGTCATCCACTAAAATAGGTCGGTATATGTCATCCTCATCGATTTGCAGGACTGAAAATATATCCAGATAAAGTCAACATCTGCGGATGGGATTGCAAGCCAGCCGGAAGATCGACCGGGTTCACGAAAATTGTCATAAATCAGTAAGATGACGTACCAAAGCGGGGCATAGGTAAGAAGGATGAGATCGACATGGTTCAGGTGAGGTCGTGCCTCAACCGTTGCGCGGCTGTGACAAGACTCAGGGGCGGCTGTGGTAAAGTGACCTGTGAATTAATTAATGGGAAGGTGTGAAGTACTTTCCCGAGTGCGCCTTCTGATTGGCGAAAAATGCAGACCAAGGGCATAGAGGCCGGACGGCAGTCACCGAGCGTAGGCTGGAATCGGGCCAGATGGATGTGGCCGAGACGTGGGTAGTTGGGCTAGCGGACCAGGCGAACGGGATGACCTCGGATGGTGGACAACCGAAAGGGGAATTGGTCGGAAGGTATGGGCGAAGGAGCCTGAAGGAGGTTCAGTGTTCCAGAGGACGAAGGAGGCACCAGGGTCGGACGTGGGGTTGCCAAGGAAGTGCTAACGCCAGCGGTCAAGTGAGCTTAGATGGATGGCCATCCGGCCGATCCGGCTGGGCTCGGTGTACCGACCGCGCTGGTACCAGTTGGAGTTTATGTACCGGCCGGGTTGGTACCAGCTGGGGTTGGTGTACCGGCCGGGCCGGTACACAAAAGAGCATCCGATCGGAGTATACCGGGCCACTTCTGGTAAGACACATTACTGTCCAGCCGGGCTATTTGGGGTAGGTACACAAAAGGGAGTAATGGACATAGAGATAAAAATCAGTTTACGTTTCGATTTCTTAGACACAAGTCGCTTTCATTGGTTCACAGCAGAGGGCCCCTCTTGCTGCTATTGGTTTGCCCGGGGAAGGTTAAACTAACCCACCGGAAGTCCCCTGACCGGACGTCGCGGCGTTGCGTATACTCACCTCAAGTCGCCCGTGTTTTGAAGACGGTTATATCAAGTATTGGAAAGTGTGGTAACGTTTTTGGCCTACTGTGGAAGATTGTGGAGTTATATTTGGATTCCCCTTTACGTACACGTTTGGATTTTTTCCCTTTATTGTCATTGGTTTAGCTGGCCGATCGATTATTCTCGGTCCAGCCGTCGCAGTATACAAACTTCAAGTATATTGCCAATCGAGCTCCCCGGTGAAGATTTCCGCCCAGGGGCTACCCCTAGTCCTAACCCTCGTCTCCTTATTCGACGGACTTTACACTTTTCGCCCTAGGGTCTATCAAGAGAGCGCAACCGCCAGTGCTGATGGGTACACAAGGTGAGCTTTTCGAACATGGATCATCCAAGTCGTCACGACCAAGGTGATGGAAGTGACCGATTCAGCCGGCCGGATGCAGGATCGGACCATGACTCGGATGGACGGAGTACCCCCTCCGACAGTCAGTCATCTGGGCCCCCCGTGGGTGTTCGCATCTCAGGAAGAATTTATGAGAGCAACTACATCACATGGCCGTCGCCACACGCGCTGCTCCCCTTGGGCCAAGCGTCATACGGGTAATACCTACCGATGAGTCGGTTGAATCCGTTCTGAGGGGGAATACTCGTACTGAGAAGAACCCGAGTGTATTCCGGCCGGTCTGCTTGCTGCCGGCGGCGTGGATGGCGCCACTCCAGTCGTGGCTGTCATCTTCTTCGACGGCGGAGAACAACCCACTAACGGTAACAAGCGGTCGTGCAGTGCGCTGGATGCCTCCTTCAACTTGTCCACCTTCAGATCGAAAAGCTCGTTCGGATCGAACACGCCGGTGTTAATGCCGGCTTGTTTGAGTTGATCGAATAGTCCTCTAATAAGGGACACGTGGCCGTCTGAGAGGGATGGGGGAGAGACGGGACCTTTTAATCCGCCCAAGATTTTCGGCCGTGTTATCTTCAGCACCTTATCCGTCCGCAAGAATTACCCCAACTCGTGAAGATGGCGAGCACGCTCCAGGTCTGTATCCGTAACCTTCTGTTATAGGCCGTCCAATTTTTCTTCTTCTTCTTCGAAACGCGGCCTATCTTTCGGGGTTCGATAATCCGATTCCTGCCAATCCCGTCTCTTTAGGGGTAGGTGGCCCGGATCATGACTTGATCCTGATCTGGCCAGCTTCCCACTCCGGTTGTATCCGACTTCCGATTCTTCTTTCTTAATTTTTTCTTCTTTGATATCCATAATATGCATTTGTTTGTTAGGATCATGGTCGAAACCATGATCCTTCCTCGGACTATGGTGACTTGCACCATAATCCGATCCGGCTCCAGCTGGGGCATAGCGGCCGGTACTACAGTGAGTAGTACCGTAATCCGGCACAGTACCGTAATCCGCCCCCGGCGGAGCCTCTAGGGGAGTAACTTTTTCTTTAATGTCAACCTCAAACTCCCCCAATCCGAGGCGTCCATCGCATCCTTCCATTTTCAGCAGCATTGGGGGCGATATGCCTTCCCCCAATGCACCCGACACAACATCTTCAACAAATCTGACAGGTTTAGGTCTTTCGCCCGCTTGGGACTCGCGGTGATATCCAGGGTCACCAAGAGATCCGGGTACGCGCACCATTGTGGTGTAGTCGCTCTCAGAAATTCTTCCTGAGACGCGAACACCCACGGGGGGCTCAGACGACTGACTGTCGGAGGGGGTACTCCGTCCATCCGAGTCATGATCCGATCCGGCATCCGGCCGGCTGGATCGGTCACTTCCATCACCTTGGTCGTGACGACTTGGATGATCCATGGTAAAAGCTCACCTTGTGTACCCGTCAGCACTGGCGGTTGCGCTCTCTTGATAGACCCTAGGGCGAAAAGTGTAAAGTCCGTCGAATAAGGAGACGAGGGTTAGGACTAGGGGTAGCTCCTGGGCGGAAATCTTCACCGGGGAGCTCGATTGGCAATATACTTGAAGTTTGTATACTGCGACGGCTGGACCGAGAATAATCGATCGGCCAGCTAAACCAATGACAATAAAGGGGTAAATCCAAACGTGTACGTAATATGAAATCCAAAAATAACTCCACAATCTTCCACAGTAGGCCAAAACGTTACCACACTTTCCAATACTTGATATAACCGTGTTCAAAACACGGGCGACTTGAGGTGAGTATACGCAACGCCGCGACTCCCGGTCAGGGGACTTCCGGTGGGTTACTTTAACCTTCCCCGGGCAAACCAATAGCAGCAAGAGGGGACCTTGTTAGCCCTCTGCTGTGAACCAATGAAAGCGACTTGTGTCTAAGAAAGCGAAACGTATACTGATTTTTATCCCTATGTCCATTACTCCCTTTTGTGTAACCTACCCCAAATAGCCCGGCTGGACAGTTATGTGTCTTACCAGAAGTGGCCCGATATACTCCGATCGGATGCTCTTTTGTGTACCGGCCCGGCCGGTACACCAACCCCAGCTGGTACCAACCCGGCCGGTACATAAACTCCAACTGGTACCAGCGCGGTCGGTACACCGAGCCCAGCCGGATCGGCCGGATGGCCATCCATCTAAGCTCACTTGACCGCTGGCGTTAGCACTTCCTTGGCAACCCCACGTCCGACCCTGGTGCCTCCTTCGTCCTCTGGAACACTGAACCTCCTTCAGGCTCCTTCGCCCATACCTTCCGACCAATCCCCCTTTCGGTTGTCCACCATCCGAGGTCATCCCGTTCGCCTGGTCCGCTAGCCCAACTACCCACATCTCGACCACACCCATCTGGCCCGATTCCAAGCCTGGCACCGACCGTCCTGCCGCTGGTAGATACGCTCGGCGACTGCCATCCGGCATCTACGCTCTTGGTCTTCATTTTCCGCCAATCAGAAGGCGCCCTCGGGAAAGTATTTCACACCTTCCCGTTAATTAATTCACGAGCTACTTTACCAAACGGCCATCGTCCCAACTTATTAGCTGACTTAGGGTGGTCGCCCCGGTCGGTAATTTGGATCGCCCTGGCCAGGTGTACTCCACATCCGGCAGTTAATTTATCCTGGGATTGCTTCACCACATTTCTACAAGGGTTTTCGATAGAAAGGAAGTTTACAGAGGGCTAGGAGGATACAGGCTCACGGTTTTCGACAATTTGCATTTGACCGTTGGAAAATTGGTAGAACGCGATATGCGAGTAGGGTCAAACTAAAGTCGTGCGTGAATTGGGACAAGTCAAAGGGATTACTAAGAAGGTCGGCAATTACCGACTGGATAGGAACCAGGAACGGGTGGAATATGTTGACTACACAAGCGTTGGTAATAAGTGGGGACTTAGGCAGCCTCGTATAAACCACTTGAATGGCGATGTGCTAATGAAGAACCAACTAGATTCCGATGGCCAGTATGAAAATCCTTACTATATGCGGGTGATGCATGAAGGGCAAGCAGACGATGGCACATTTCCTATCCCAAACACTTACGTGGACTTCGCGTGTATTCGAGCTGGTTCACACAAAATGTTATGGGTCAATGGAAACAAAATCAAAGGGAAGCGCCAAGTGCGTGCTTACATTCGTGGACGACTACTTGAAGTATATTCAGATGTACTACTTCCTCAAGAAGACGGGCAAATTCCGGCCAAATCGAAGGCACTTAAGGACCTATCTGAGAAACAATGGGAAAGCGAATAAGTGTCTACGCTCGGACAATGGTATTGATCCCGTGAAGTAGACGCTGGAAGGGTTATGCCAAAGTAGTAGTATCATCCACGAAAACAATGCGCATATAGCCCCCAGGAGAGTGGAGTGGCGGAGAGGATGAACCGCACGTTTTTGGAGAAGGAAGTCCGTCTTTTCAACTTTCAACTTCAGTCTGTAAGATACTGTGTACTATTTTAAAAGTTATGGTGTAGTTAACTTCTGAAATATTCCTTTCCAGAACTTGGATAGGTGATGGTCGTAATGATCGGTCCGACCTTAACTAGAATGCTCACAGTGGGGGGGGCGATGGTCGTAATGATCGGCCCGACCTTAACTAGAATGCTCACAGTGGGAGGGGCGATGGTCGTAATGATCAGTCCGATCTCCACGAGCACCACCCTCATCTTGTGGTGAAGTGGAATTAGATTAAATCAAGTAACCTGATTGTTAAATGAGCTTCATCATTACTGTTCACTGATTAATCGAAATGATGGTCAAACGTTGGATGCCCGGTAGGTATTGTAAAGCAATTGGGTCGATTATTGTGGTCAGAAAATCCTCCCCGAGCTCGAACACCCCCAAACCACCTAGATGACCAACTACCGGAGGGGGTACTCCGCTCATTCACTTTCTTATCAAATCAGCATCTCCCATTTTTCTTGCCAGCGTCATACGCAGTTAAAATTTACAGTGGAAGTAGTACTCGCTTCTCGGGATGACATTTCTTGGTGGACATGACGTAATTCGTAGAGGCTTGATAGGATGTGAATTTGATGACGCTTTAGTATCCTCAAACACAGAAGCCATACTATAGTCAAACGAAATCGGAGTATCATTATTTCGTTTTTAACTTAACGACTTACTTCGTCCTTGTATATCAACTTAATGAGTATAACTTTGAACCTTATCCAAATAAATTTACCGCTTCACATAACATAACAGGGCCAAACCTCACACAGAGTATGTGACGTTTTCGGCTAGGCAGACGCTTAGATAGAGTAGAACAAAAATGGTCCACAGCGGATGAAGCGTCGACCAGGTGGACGAAAATCTCCACGACAAGCGGAGAAATACGTGGTGACGAAGCAGCAAAGCGAAGGTGACGAGGAATCGAAGACGACGACCAATAAGTGCTGCCTGCGGCTTTTAATATGTTGAATATCGATTGTTGTTTGAAATGTAAATTCGGAAGTGAGTACGTTAAGATCCTTAGGTTTGCTACCTCTAAACTAATCGCCTCTTAAAAGTAGGTAGCCTTTTAAAAAAAGGTAGACCGAGCTCAGTTGGTGCAGTGCTTAAGTCCCCCACCCCGAACCAGGAGATTGCGTGTTCGAGTCCCTCCGTGAACGAAAATCCAAAGTCGGGTCAAATAGTGTAATGAACGAGTTCGTACAGCACCGCGATTAACACGTCTAGGTTCTATAAATTATCTCTTAAAAGTTTATAGTGTTTCGAGAAAAAGTACAGAATACCTAATCCAAATATTTCATAATGTGTAATTTGACAACAAGTATTTTTACCCCAAACGCACACAACGTGAAAGTTGTTACGTCAATGTGCTCGTGGGATCGCTGCTTTATTTGTCACGTTTAGTATGTGGATCAACTTTGCATAGTCGACAGGCTAAGGCTGTGTTCGACAAAAAATGCTATTTTCAAATTCTGTTTGCCTCGAAATCGACTCTAAAAGGATCTGCTATTTCGGTCGAAATTGGGTTTTGCGTGTTCGACGAAGCCGATGTGTCACAATATCGTATTGAAATGTGATATTCATAGGAAATACATAGATACAACAGTAAACTTTCTCCTTTTGTACCGTATACCATGTTACATTGTGCTTGCTATGGGAGTAAAGGCAACACAAGGCCCTCGAAAGACGCTGGGCAACAAGGTAAAAACTCAAACATATAGCTGTACAGAGCTGTGGGATGACAGATTTTTGTGAAAATGGGCTTGTTGATCGCAAACAGCATGAATGCCACAATTTTGTAAGGCCTACATACAGTACTTCCTCTGTCCAGATAAATAGGACCGCGCCTATAGCTAAGCGTGTCCAGGAATATAAGGCCGAATCGGTGTTAAGTACGGTTTCATATATATATATAACAAAGATACTCCGCTAAGGTCCAAATGTTGGTTCAATTAAAAAGGCAAATAAGTGCGATGGTTTGCGCGAGCGGCGCGACAAATTCCGCATCAACGTCGAATTTTTGGTCACTGCGACCATGACGACCGCTCGCGCCATCGTTAATTGTGCCTACCTCCAGCTTGAAGCGGGCTCAAGTCCAAAAACGACGTATCTAGCGCTGAGAAAGTCAAATTTTAGAGTAAGATCCTTGGTCACACCGTTAGACAGCAGAAATATTACGCATTCATAGAACATATAAGCAAGTACCTTTTTGCTCTAGGCCGCGGCCAAGTTTTTGCAGTGCTTGCGGTGTTTCGGATCCGTCTGCGTCATTTTGAAAACGCGGACCCCATGGAGTGTCCGACTTTAAAGGCAATATCTCGAAAACCGCAGAGCCGTTTTGAATAAAACAAAAGCTCCTCCAATCATCATGGACTAACAATTCAAAACGTTCAATCAGCTAGCCTCAGATAACACCTCCCTGCTAAAAAAATGTTTTTTTCTAAAAAAGGCCTTATATTTCTGGACAGAGGAAGTACATGTTCCAGTAATACTACTGTATTATTTTTGCTCACTCTGTAGGATTAGTTAAGAAGATTTGTATAGTCACTAAAAATATGCAGTGTCAGGGCTACTCCTCATTGCGTTTTTGATTCCGGCGATTTTTTTACCCAAATATGGCGTGCCGAACACTGCGATTTTTGACAAAATAGCATACCGTATACCATCTGTCTTAGCCGACAACAAATCCTACAAAAAGTATAACAAATAATACTGTGTGTTGTTCTATAGATTTTTGTTTTTTAAGTTCGACTTCCACACGGGGACAATAAATGCCTGTACATGCTGATGATTTGCTTTGGAATGTTTTTGCAAGGTTTTAATGGGCAAGGCATTACGGACAAAAACGACACATCTGGGTAATTTGAAGGTCGCCATGATGATCAGGAAGGGGCCTACACTGCCATCCCTCCCATATCGTTAATATGTGCGTGGCCTGTGGCCTCTATTTTCAATGTGTTTCATCCGGGCGCGCGCCATCGATTTGACAATTGCGCGATGTCCACTCAAATGTGTCACATTGACTTTTTGTATCCCTTACCCAAAACTGATCAAGTGTGATAGGCTAAGAGTTTGTGTTGGTTATAACAATTTGTATGGTATGACAATGTTATTCGATACTAGTAGGGGGTGTCAAATATCACCTGTCACCCGTAATCTATTGGTTCTAATTATTTATATGCATAACTGAACTGCTTTTGACGGATTACTAGCCGTCCCAGAATTTGACAAACCTGTCTAATAACGTTTGTTCAGGGAGTCCAACAAAAAAACGTAGCCCCGCGTCCTGACTCCACGTCGCTCGCCCTCTGACTTCCACACATCATCCCCGCGTCTCTGACCCCACGCCGTTCGCTTTAACCCTAGAACCACCATGCCTCTGGATACCAGCCTTCCGGCGCCTCCAGTCGTTGGCCGTCAGAAGGCACCTTCCGTCGTCGGCCGTCCAGCCCCTTTCGTTGCCGGCCGTCCAGCGCCTCCCGTTGCCGGCCGTCCAGTGGTCAGTGACCCGTCTGTGCATCTGGAGGCTGACCTCGCTGTAGTACTCATGTTACCACCTACTTTGGTTGGAGCTGCTACAAACTTGAGCATGACGCCAACAGCAGCCCTTAAATCTAGTGTATCTTGTCCTAAACGTATGAGGACAGTTTGTAGGAGAAACAGATATAGCTCAGCTCCACACCAGCGCCTCCTGAAGTGGACGGGGTGGGAAGCGGATGGGGCGTGAGGAACCAGACGGGGCGTGGGGATGCGGTGGTGTGGACGTGGTTGGGTTTGAGGCATCCAACAACTCCGTGAGCAAAAGGTCAATAACTTGTTATTGGACTTAGCACCTCTGGAGGTGGTCAATAAATTTTATTAGATCCAATAACTAAAGGTTTTAGTGGCAAGTCATTGGATTAGACCCTCAAAGTTGTTGGAGTCAAACAAGTAATATTTGACACCCCCTAGTATCAACATTAGTAATACTACAGTACAATGTAGAGCGTCCATAAGAACGGTCCACCCTCGAACAGATTTTAGAGGGCCTCACCGTGCACAAAACTTTTACATGAACTTCAATACTACCTAAAAAACACTACCGTAATCCTTATGTGCTTTCTGACGTTGACTTGCAACTGACACCTGCAAATCGGCCAATCAGCGCTTGACATATATTTTTTCGCAGAATTTATGTCCTTCCTGACACCGTAATATAACCAATTATATAAATTCAAAAATTCAAGGTTTTTTGCATAATGTGATACAAATTGAAAATATTCGCAAGATGTGATACAAAGGTGTTTAAAACAGCGAATATCTGTAAAATACTTGAGCACCGGTAAATTACACTTGCTGCCTGACGGTCTTGTTGGTACAATGTACTGGGCACACGGCACACTGTACCACCAATGACGAGCGCACAGATATCATGTTAGATCAGTACATATACGCACGCTGGTGCAGCTCAGTGGTCGAGCGCTCGTTTAATACACGAGAGGTCGGTGGTTCGATTCCACCCATCAGCATTGATTCGGCCTTGGTGCGGCCCCAGGCATACAGAGGGATATCGTCTCACATACACAAGAAAGAATTCTTTTGACCATTCAAGTGCTTTTTTTGACCGTTTAAGTATTGTTTTGATCGTTCTAGTGCCTATTTAGTGTAAGTTCTAAGATGCCGCAAAGCGACAAGTGGCCTTGTTGTGTCCTGTTGTGCCACAGCGCGTGCACATGTACGGCTTCCTGGCTTTCCCGCCAACTTCACCCTGGGACCGGATGCGTCTCTTCTTTGGTCGTCCAGCTTGGCGCACATAAGCCGCAGGTTGGATGCTCAAGTCACGCTCCAGGAGATGGTCTTCCGGGACTTCGATCGTCCCAATGCTCGCTTGGTACGAAGCTACTGTGTAGCAGTCGCCCATCAATTCGTAAGCCGTATCAGCCATATTTCTTGCCAGCAACGTCGCAATCAAATGGCGGCACGGAATTCGGTGCTGTTTCCATGTTGAACAAAAACAATTCGCTGTCTTGGTGTCAACGCGGCGGTGCTTGAGCTGGTTGGTGACTCGAGCGACAAATGCAACGTTGTCAGAGCTAAAAGTCACCCCATATTCCGCTGCTTCCATCAATTGACCCTGGAGCTTCCGTTCCGCCCGGGGGGTAATGACACGGGCCGCTTCCGACCACTTCCTGCCGATTTTGACACGGTTGTAGCACTCGCTCATTACAATTTTCATGTATGACTTGAAGAACTCATATGGTTGCATGTAGCGCGGCTTTAAGCGGAGGCTCTTCGCTTGCTCACTTTCCACGAAATTTGTTGTGCGCCACCCGTACATTGGTGTCGTGTCGTAGTGAGGGTGGAGTGCCCACTTTGAAACGGGAATGGCGTTCAAATATACCACAGCTGCCGCGTTTACAGCACCCAACTTGGCCATTGCAACATCAAAGTCCACGCGCGATGTCGCAGCATTTGCTTCCCACACAAATTTCTCTTGGGTTACTGACAGCCGAACCGTTTTGTCACTCCTCATGTTCCCTATATTGCCAAAAAGCGTCAGTACTGCAATGGAGTGAGTACAGCTGAGCTCGTACCTATTATATGGCGAACGCAGAACATATTGAAGATGTTGAGCTCTTCGGCGACAGAGACCAGGCCCAGATTGCGATCACTGAAAACTGGACTGGTAGTCAGCGAAAAGCCGTGAGCCATAACATGGCTAAAAAACCACGAGTAGTTATCATGGTCTTCAACAGGGGCAAGTGCAACAGCGGCAATCTTGTTGGCAAAGTTTCCATCGCGACCGACCAGTACGATTTGAATCCCGTTGTACTTGCGATGCTTCATGTGGGCGGCGTCGACACCGTAGAGCCCCTGGCCATTTGAGAACCACAACGGGTTGAGAACAACAATCGCACGATGGAAACGACCTTTGGCGTCGCACTGCAGATCCGTCCGTACACCTGGATTTAGACGCTGGAACTCGGACAAGAAACTGGGCAAGAAACCAATTGTCGTAGGATCTTCAGCAAAAAATTCTGCTGTCAACGTGTCCTTGGCACGGTACATCACATGCCGGGAGGCGGCCATCTTGGCTTGGTGACGCAACTGGGTCACCAGTGCCTTTGCCGGGGTGGACGGATCTGCAGCGAGCGCACCACGGATGACAGAACTGGACACTATCTGGGCTCTTGAAGGTTTTGCAACACTGACACAGTTCTGGTGTTCTAAATTCCCACCGGTCACATGCCAATCGCCTGGGCCGTTTCCATTACGGAAACGTGCCAAACGAATGTACCATTCGCATCCTGTGTCTGCACTGTCACAGTGCACATGGCGAAAAGTGCCACCTCTTGAGGACACGACGGCGCATTTTCCTTGTGCCAGTGCAACATCTTTCATCGCTTGAACAGCTTCCTTCCCCGTCGCCCATCTTTGTGTCTTCAGCTCGTCCATCACTTCCTTGCTGCGTAAGAAAATGAAAGTGTGGAGACGCACGTGCTCAAGTGTAATTTACCGGTGCTCAAGTGTAATTTACCGGTGCTCAAGTATTTTACAGATATTCGCTGTTTTAAACACCTTTGTATCACATCTTGCGAATATTTTCAATTTGTATCACATTATGCAAAAAACCCTAAATTCAATTTATAGTGGCTTGTAAGTAATTTAACCAAAATTTGCAAAATGGGTTTGGTCATGAAAAATATAGGCACATAAGGATTACGGGTATGCTATTATTTTTTTCAAGGTTATAAAAGATTGGTCCGTTCTTATGCGCGCTCTACACTGTAGTACCGTAAAAGTCGGATCCAGTGGGACACTTTTTTTTCGTCGTAATCAAGTCAAAAAAATATTTTTGAGGTTTTTAGGGGTTGTTGGGGTCCCCGTGACTTCCGGCCTGTACCTTAACTGTATTTTTACCGGTACACTCAACAAATCACGCGCCAAAAAGCTATAGGTAAGGACTGTTTGTAAACAAGACTAAAACTTGAGCGACTGTGCGCTTATTGACCACCACAGACACTGAAAACATTAAGTGTATTCATGGGAACTCGGTATAGCTGAAAGCAAACCAAGTCACGTGCATTTTATGTTTCGTACGTATAGAATTGCTTTTTAAGACAGCATGAAACAAAACTTGCTCACCCGATAATGATGATAAATACATAGGGAACCTGGTGCAAGGAGTCTCGAGAAGTATTCGCGGATCTGCACACTCAAAGGTACTACACAAGCATCGGTTTTGTTATTGTTTCTGTTGCTTTTGAATATCATTGCACGTGTCCAGTTTATTGGACTGACCCAGAAATCTCGTGCAGAGCTGGAGATGTATAAAGTTAAAGGACGCAACGCTTCGAATTTCCGCTAGCAGGGAGAGTTCGCATTCAATATCGGCATTGAGACTGGATTCATGAGCAAAAAGTGTGTCTTAAGCTAAAAGTTGCGTGAAATCTATCTTGTGATATACGCTCACGATTGTTTTCTGAAAAATACAGGTATCTTGTGCAGTGAGATCTCATCACTGTGCCGCAACTGTTTATTGTCGGTAATAATAAAACCATTGTGTGTTATGATGAACCGTGTGCCAATATTGTCGAGGTAACTAACCGAAATGCATCTGTCAGGTGCAAGTGCAAATATGAAATCTCACGTATTCTCAAATTCTGCAGGCACGACGTTTAGTGGCGCTGGTGGAAATTAAAACCCAGTTCACTGTCTAAAACTTTCCATGTGCAACTACATGTATCATTCGGCTAGAAGCATGTCAGCGCCCATGTTTTAAGTTTACAAGCAAACAGTTGATTTTCTCATGCTTCAAAGATCGGTACTCCGCTGTCTATTTATAATTCATCGTGCCTAAATTTAGCACCTCGTCGTAATTGAGTGGAAAAGATCACGCACTAAGAGCGGCTACTGTTCGTGAAGCTGTCATGCAACCCATCGCAGTGCGTCGCTGACGTTTCCACCATTGGTTTTCCATGCTGAAAGAAAACAGAGTTAAACGAGTCACCTGCTCCTGTGACATCCACGACAGGCTGTTTTGAGACCATTCCTTGATAGGATAAAGTTGTAGGAATATCTAATTTACTGCTGAAATTTCGAGCAGTATGCAATGGCACCGTTGGCACCAGTCTTAATGACTGATACTCCTTCCATTCGCTCTGCAAAGTATGCCACTGCTGCCTTCACTGAAATTGTGCGCGATATCTTCATCGCTTCAACTTCATTTGGCATAAGACCATCTATAAGTGGAAAAAGCTCATCAAAATCATCTCGCTTTCATAATTTGTATCCTGCGACGTGCTAATGCATTTTCGTCTAGCATTTCCAGTAGAGGTATTAAATCACCTCGGAGCTATAATATCCTATACAGAACAGCGTGGGATAACTACAGAAGCTTCTGCTACATTAAATCGAGTTCATACCTCCAATGTGCAGATAGTCCACGCCGAGGACGAATTCCTCGTAAACATACACAGAATGACTTTTATCTGTCTTTGTCATCAATGTAAACGACATTAAGCTTCACCTTCACACAAATTCGCGGGTGGCTCCATAGTGCGTGATGAAGCTACGATCGGTCTGCAAAACAAACCAATCAACAACCAGAAACATATTTCTTAGCAGAAAATGCTAAACATACCACTCCGCTAAGAACAATACAGACGCCCGTGGGGTCGTTTTGCAGTGTCGAGGAA
>MIQA02023878.1:0-14325 GCA_001887855.2 Sclerospora graminicola
TAATGGGTTATAACTTGAATATCGTTATGATCAACAAGTGCCACCATTCGATTGGCCAATATTATTGGCCAACCACCTTGAGTGGGGTGGGATGTCATTACATAAGTGATATTTAAGCTAAAATATCAAAGTTCAATTTCAGACTTAATGTCTGAAATGCGAATAGCGGATTATAAATGTTATAATCCACCTTGAGAAAAGATTCTGATACAATTATCGAATCTAACAAGTAATCTAATGATAAAGATATCATTAGATCAGTTTTATACTACATGTTAGTATGATTGGTCTAGTTCTAATTATACTAGTTAGCTCTTAACCACTCATAAATATATTCACTCTTAAACTTACCTTCTTGTAGACACGTGGCTTTAGGTATATATATTAATATATATATTTAATAAGACTATTTGATTAATTAAATAGTCTACCTAAAGTTTGTCTTAAGTAAACTAAGGAGGACCAAATTACATTTGGTCCTATTCAATTGCACGCTTCCTCACTGCAATTTTACAGTGTAAGCCAGTAACAGCTAGCCTGTTACAGTTCTCACAGTCGATAAGAAACCGATTACAAGTCGCTTCTGTCCGACTTGAAAGTTCATGCATTTCGCTGTGGAGATGTACCTCGTCGTGAAGGTGAGACGAAACATAAGGTTTTAACCGCCCTACATAAAACGTCGGTGCACCCGCATTGCTGCGAAAATGTCTAGTGTATAGGCATTCCCCGAACGATTTGGTCTCTAAAAGGTCCAATGAACTTAGGTAGCAACTTCCGCGTAGGGAAGTTGCCCATTGCATGTGTAGATAAATTTAGTTGTAGATAACATAACTAATTCATCCTTTTGAAAGGAACTTTTGTTTTTCTATCCGTGTTTGTCTGCTTCTGTTTGTCGAAAGCGGGAGAAAGTGCGTCTTTTACAAAGCCTATTACAGCTTGCTGATGTAATGTGAACTTGTCTAATGTTTTGCCAGTAGCGACATTTTATTTGCTGTCTGCTGCCATTACAACAGATAAATATTCATTATAAGCAGATTTAGCCGTGTGGCTGAATCTGGTATGTTGTAACAGCAGTGGGAACGTCCAAACCTTTGCACGATGTTGTGCATTGATTATCTCGAAATTTGGGCAGGTCCCTCCCCCACTTAGATTTTTGGCGTACCGCCAAGTAAAGCTGGGGTTCGTGGATACCTCATTGCATTCACGTAGAACGGTGTATTCTTTGTGGAAGCATGCACCGAGTTGCTTATCGCAAACTCAGTGAATGGCAAAAAGTCACTCCACTGTTCGAAGGCATGCGCGTATGAGCGCAGCATGTCTCCTAGAACGCGGGTAACGCGTTTAGTTTGTTCATTCATTTCCGGATGGTCCGCAGTTGACATCTTCTACTGCGTTCCCAGTAAAGAGAACTTTTCTTGCTAGAAACGTCCTGTGAATCTCGTATCTCCATCCGAGACAATGTTTTCCGGTATTCCGCGCAAACGGAACCGTTTCAACGAATATCCGCGCGGTTTGCGCGGCAGTGACATTTGCTGGCACTACAGCAAGATGAAGCATCTTGCTGAATCGGTCTACAAGACCACTATGCCAGTCTACCGACTATGATCGGCCGGAATACCAAAGATGAAGTCCATGGAAATGGACTTCCAACACTCTGTCGGAACCGAAAGAGATTGGAGGGGAGCCTGCGCAGAGTGCGCAGCCTTGACGCGCTGGCATATCTCGCAAGCGCGTACATACTTGCGTACCCATTTATATTGGTTACGCCAGTAGAAATCGCATGCGAGAGAAGCATATGTCCTCCTCGACATTGATGCCCCAAAATCGGCGCATCATGGTACTCAAACAATATTTGATGTTTGAGATCATCGTCGTTTGGAACGACGATGCGACTAACATCTTGTTGGTCAGTGCTGTAAAGCAACAGACCATCGTGCAATCGATAACGATGCACGCGAGCGCGAAGTAAGTCTGGGAGTTCGTCGTGTTTCTTTTCTGGTTGATGGCTTATGTCAACAATCAACAGACGGTTTTCCTCGTCTGTTCCGTAAGCTCGTCGTACTTGGCGTACCAGAGGCGATATTAGAGCAGTGCAATGGATTGCGTTTGCCTTGAATACTACGGGCGGTTTTGTCTCGTAATCGGGTGACTGTGATAGCCCATCCGCTACCACGTTCAACTTTCCCGGGTTGTATTCAATCGTGAAATTTGTATTCTGCAAAGAATGACTACCACCTTGCTATTCTTTGGGAGATATGTGGTGAGATTACGGTGGTGCGTTTAAACACGCATTGTCGGTATAAACCACAAACGGTCTATGTCCCAGTAGATAGATCCGAAACTTTGCCAGTGCATAATTCATGGCTAGGAGTTCCTGTACATCCACTGGGTAATTGCGCTACGCTGCGCGCAACAGACATGATTGATAAGATATCACGCATTCATGATCATCATGGTCGCGCTGAATTAAAGCGTAGCCGATGGTCAAAGCACTCACACGGCAAACGACGTGAAACGATCGTTCATTATCGGCTATTGCTAGAACGGATGCCTCTGTGACGATGTTAAAAATGATTCACGTACATTGTTTTACTGATGGGCTAAATGGAAATAATGGTCGCTATAGATTGGCTGAAAAGTGAAGTAGATGTTTTACTGGGCGAGTTGGATGTTTCCTAGGAAGACGAAATGGTAGTAGCCTGACAGGTACGAGACGATGGGAATGACGATCAATAACGGAAAGTAAGGAGAAATAGTGGAGCGGATCGCTACTTAGTTGGAACCGAGGCGATATGAGGTAATAAACTCTACTTGACGGCAATAAGCTGACCAAAGTGGGCCGATAGGTGTTGATGGGGCAGAATGACCAATCGGCTTTTCTCTGGATGATAAGTCACTCGGCGGAACATGCCGATAAGTTCGGTGATCGATTTACTCCGCCCATCAGACGCTATAGTTGCTAAAATGCCGGTATTTTGAGCTCTATGGATCGGTCAGACAATATTGTGGTTAAGAAGATCTATAATTGGCTAATTAGACACTATTATGGCTTTGAGGGCTGATCGGGCCAGCCGATCGGATGTGCGATGGTCAAACTAGTACTCTGACCAATTGATCAGAAAAGGTAACCAGTTTAGGCGAAGACGGATCCGATCAGTCAGAATAACCTGATCAAGAGCGATTATGGAGATAACGGAAGATTTAGTGGAGCGAAACAGTGATCGTTAAGATGGACTAGAAAGTGCTACCAGGTGGAACAGGCTGAACTGTTACAGACACGCATTGTTGTTGTTGTTCAATCGCAGTCTATTTAGTCTCTTAACTATTAGCCCCAATGAAATAAGAGAGAATTGTAAACCTATCTCTGATCTACTATCTATCTGCTTTCCAGGTGGTAACCTCGAGCGTTGATCATGTGATCGGTCCTGTAATCCTTCTTGAAAACATTCTAGACAAATTTGTAATTTTATTCCGCGTAACCGTGTAGCAGGTTTAGATTGTTCGTAAAAAGCCACTGCTGCTATCTGTGCTATAGGTTTAGATCACACCTCGTGAAAATATTCAAACATGGTCCTGTCAATTTCTCTGTCAACTTTTTCGTTGCGTAACTGCCATAATCACGTCATTCCAATGAAACAAAACACCCACCAAAGTCTGTTCAACTCCAAGCTGCATGCATCTGCTTGCTTAACACATCGATTGCGTAACCTATCCATCATTATCTCCGAAATTATTGGTGCTTTCCTGGCGGCAAAATGGCTTTGTAAATGATTTAACTCTAAGTCAGTCACCCAGCAACCATTCCAACAGCTAAGTAGCCGTACCCAAAACATCTTGCACACCCACACAATACGTGGGACCCCTTTCCGAGGTGAAACACAATGACTATCCATTGCGCACCTTCCTTGTGTTGCATATCCATCGTAATAGATATTTAGTTGGAACGTTGCCGCCCAATAAAGACACCATAGTTGATAATCTGATAGGAGATTATCATGCCGCCAAATCACTGCAGGAGACTGTTCCTGCATGTAACTATTCCACTCTTCTTCTCCAGTTTTCATTTTTGCTCAATCACAGGCAATAAATCAGTCAGCGAACGATAGTAAAATCCACGAAACGTCCTGCGCATCCACTGTTTAATGTTCTTGAATGAAATTCCCTCTTTGACCGTCCATGGAAAGTCATGTATACTCGGGTGTGCTGCAAAAACAAAACCCTCGTGTCTCCTCCTCTCTGTAGTAGGTGCTTTCGTCGTCTGTGAATAGTTGTTCTTCGATTCCATCGGTTCACAGTTCCAGTAAATTCCATCGTAACGTTGAATTAGACACCATTTATGTCCCGTCGCCCTGCGAATCTCCACTACTCGTCATCGATATGTGTTTACTCCAGAGAAATTACTTTTGAAGATGAATAAGCTCTTTGTAGGTTTTGTTGTCCGGAAGAAAAATCTTTGCCGTGAAAAGGATGGCCGGTAATGCTATCGCATTAAAAAGAGTAACCCGTGACGGTCGCTCCACTTTTGGCAGCTCTCAAAAATCGTCGCTTAAGCGTCCTTATTCGACCCGCCCAGTTGATCGCTGACAAATTCTTCCTTCCAATCTGGTACTCGAGGTATCAGATGGTTTCGTTTCTCTTTACTATCGGGATTCCTAACCACTCATCCGGTTGATGGGTGGTCTCGAGAAAACGAATATGGCTTTTCGCAGGTTGCATCTTCAACCCCGAAATATACCCAACTTGCTCCACTATAGATAATGCCTTCGAAACTTGACCTTTTGTAAAAATATCGTAGAATCATTCGCAAAGGCCGAAAATTTGTGTGTCTGATTTTAGTCATCTCCACTAATTGAAAAGCCTTGTGTGCTGTGCTCCTCCAGTATTGCCATCCCCAATGACCCCACTGCAAGCATGAACAACAGAGGGGCCAGAGAACACCCCTGACGAATTTCGGAGATAATATCCAGTGGTTGTGAGTTCACCATTTACGAGAAACCGCGCTGTCGTGCCATTGTGGAGCGCCCACATCAAGGAAACAAATCGTTATGAAAAACCAAACCTTGTTAAGGTAGCCATGAGGTAATGTCGATCCACTGTGTCGTAAGCCTTCGCAAAATCGATTAATAAAGTTCCACTACTGTTTGCTTCTGTTTATCTTTCCTTGTCCTTCATTTGTCGTAAAATTTCCATCATCATTACCACTGCTCGGTCCATTCGACGCCCATGTACGAAACCATACTGAGAATCTCCTATGAGTCGCCCTAAGAAAAGCTGTAGCCGAAGTGCAAGTATCTTGGCAAAGATCTTATAACTGGTCTGCAGCAAGGAAATGGGTCGATAGTCCATCGCATTTGTTGATTCCCCTTTCTTCTCTCTTCAATGGTATAATGACAGCTTCTAGGAAAGATGCCGGGGGAGTTGCCTCGTACAATATGTCATTGTATACCATTTCCAGATCCGGAATCAATTCATCAGCGAAGTCCTTATAAAATTCTTTATTTAGACCGTCTGGACCTCCCGCCTTCACACTTTCCAGCCCACAAATTGCTAACTTGATATCTGCCTCTGTAATCGGATCCAATAACTGATCATTTTCCACCTCCGTAAAGTGCTTATTTTTCGAATGTGTAACGAAATCCAGTAGCTTACTGTCTAAATCTTCCGTTCGGACTTTGCGATGACTCTTCTCCAAAATCTTCTTCCAGACCCAGGAAAATTTGTGCGGAATACCTACTAGTACTTGCTGTTGAAATAGTGGGTCGTCAACAATGATGTAACGCACTTTTTGGTCTCGATCCCAGGTCGCTGTACGTTGAAAGATCCATCGGATCGTTTCGTTAGATCTGTGTATTCTCTTGCCTACTCGTACCTGATTAGTTTTGGCGACTTCATGTTCTGTTATCGTCCGAATTTGCTCCCAATTCGTAACCATCCCATACAAAGCGTGTTCCAGTTGGGTGGCCTTTTGTTTTCGTCATTGTGCCACTCTTTTTCTGACTTGTACAATTGACTGTGTCCAGAAATTTCTTAACTGATCCCAATTAGATGCTCCACGTTTCGAGATCCCAGGTCTTCGTCTCCATAACCATTCGAATCTCTTTTGTAGATCGTCTTCTGCCCACCCCTCGAGTTGGGTATTGGAGCCGAAAGTGTTGATTACGATGTAGACGTGTCCTTTCTGCCGGACTGCGTAAATGTACTTCTACTTGTTTATGATCGGATAAGACTCTCGGTCGGCTTGTTGTGACACTCTGAACCCATTCAAAACAATGACCAGGAACATAAAATCTGTCAATCCTACTTGCGGATTCACCTCTCCAGAAAGTGAAATCCGTAAAATCTTCGATTTCATCAATTGTCCACGCCGAAAATTGAACTAGCGCCGCATCTTGCATGTGACATCGAAGCACTAACTTAGATAATTCAGGACATTCAGTCGTTCGTCCTCTATTGGGTCCATTATGGTCCAACAAAGGTGTCCGCACAATTAAAATCCCCGTCCAGTACCACATTCGAAAACATATCCAGCTTCCAGACATCCAATCCACGATAAAAGAGAGCACGATTTCCATCCGTATCTGATGGCGCATATATATTAACAAATGACCAATTCCCCATTTCAATTGCTATAATTCTTGATGACCAACGCATCGCTTGCCACGGCAGAATATTCCAGTCGGGGTTAGGAAATATCAAAATTCCATCTCCTCCTGTTTTTGTCGTTGCTTCACTCCAGTAGGCTAGTCTTTGACACTTGTCGTTATTATTCCACATATGCTCCCAAGTAGACGTCTATTTCGATGCCTCTTCGTGACTCGTGATATGTGTTTCTTGGAAAAAAATCACACCGGTCATTTCACTACCGATATTTTCCTCCAAGCTTGCAACCAATTCTTTCGTGTATCTGCCGCAAATCCTCTAACATTTTGTGTTATGACGCGAAAATCCAGGTCCGAAGTACCTCTGTGACTGAAATTACCGTTTGAGTTTCCATTGTCGTGACTACCTTCTTGCTGTACGCGTTCATGTGCTAAATAATGTCTGTGACTGGTTTTGCCAGGAAATTAACACGTGCCATGCCCTTAGTAGTGACTGTGGGGCGCATCCCCACCTTGCTGCCTATGTCTTGCTGCGAACACGTCTACGTTTTCCACTTTACCTGTATGCCTAGATACGTTAGTAATAGCTGTTTGAAAGTACATAGTAAACTCCTGTCACACTGTAACGTCATCTTGATCCAATCTTTGCGCGAGTTTAATTCTGGTACCGTCATTCGCGCTGTTTGGTATCTTCTGATTTTTACCCATATCGGATCCACTGGCAACGCCGCTTCCCCAATTAATGCCGCAACTTGGTGCCCGTAGACGCGTGAACACAAGGCTATAACTCCAAAATTGTAATGCCGATGTGATCCACATATCTTCCAAAGAGCATTATTACCATATTTATGCTCTTTGAGAAGTTTCCAATGCTGACTACTTGCCCGCATTGCTTGTTTTTTACTGCAGCCTTCTAATATTTGAACTCGGTGAGCCCAATCCTTTAATTCAGTCACAAGATGTAAGTTGGATCCATTTGTCGTTCTGAGCGTTATCATTGGTTCCCAATAGTGTTGCCTCCAATCCCGGCTAACTCGCATATGACATCTTGACTTAGCCGCGTTATGATATGGTGGGGATGACTAAAACATTCCAACAGTTGTACCAAGGCCAGTTTGTCTTTAATCGCTACTCGCATCCATTCCCCTGGTGTCGCATCAAAAGTTGGGAATAGAGTGTTCAGTTGGTGTTGCCACACTTGCATAGAGTCCCAAACTTTTTTTGAAGTAATATCTGGCTCGTCCGCTACCGGTCTCACCGTTTTGACTACTTGTAAAGCATCAAATAGTTCTCGCTGAACCGATTCTACGTCCACTTGCTGAACTGTCTCCCTCTTGTTGTAAGTCTATTCGACCGCTTTTTTTTTCCTGGTTCGACTTTGTTCAGCATCTGTTATTTCCATTGTGTTTCCCTCCAGGCCCTGACCGCCTTTATAAGTCTCCGCTTGTCTATCAACCCTTCCTCTGCAGGGTGGGGTTCCAACGAGAGTCCCATAAGTAAAATTATGTCACTCCATCAATATGGCTTCATATCGCACTTTTTGTCATCTCTAGTGATGCTCGATCCGTGCATCATCATTTTGTACCCATACACATGGTACTTACTGCATAACATGCCTATGCAAGCGGAAAATATTTTCCGCGGGTGGTTGCGCAACATTTGCTTAAGAAATGGTGAGGTAAGAGGGGATCGAACTCACCGCTACATCCCGAGCATTCGCCGATAACAATTCTTCTTGACTGTCCACTGTTAAGAACGAAACAGTATCAGTTAAGAACTTTAATAGTCCATTTTCCCGATCATCTTCCACTCGCAAAAGGGGTTCAATCTGTGTGTGAAATAGTTCTGCTGCGGGTGATTAACTGGACCCGACTTTGACACTGTGACCATTCCGTTTTCAGCAGTAGGTGCTTTCCTTGATGACCTTGCTCCTTCCTCGCTTGCAGAAGCTTCATACTCTTGGGAGTTACTAGATGGTTTGTTCATATGTTCGTCCGTTCCGGTCATTTCAACGTCCAGAGTCCCGTTTGGTTCGTGAGTGTTCTCTTCGAGTGATCTCCATCCGTGCACGTAAGCCTTGTAATGCGCATTCTCAAAGTAAAAAATTAAAGGATTTTTTCCCATTTAAATCCTTCAACTCTGATTTCATCTTCAGCACTTCTTGAATACAATGTGAGATCGACAAAGGGAATTCTCCACACGTTGCGAATTTCTTACGCTGTGCGATACGCGTCTCGGGTGCGTAATGAATAGCTCCGAGTTTCCCGCTTGTAGGATCCACGCTTAAAACATAGATATACTGTTGTAACATCGCCCTTAAACAAATTAAGGTGTCATTACTGCCCCAACTCTTACAACTTACCGTAGCGTCTATGGACGAAGAGCTAGTTCCATAATCTCGCAAATATTCCTTAAATGCCGTCTCGGATTGTTTCGCCGATATGTTGTCGTAGCCTCTTCCCAGGATCCTTACAATTTGTTTTCGTACTCTTTCCGGGAACTTTGAATTGAAATCCATCATTCTCTTGCTACGCATCCTTTTTTAGGCATGTTGTGGCTTTTTCCAATACTGGTGGATTCTCTTCCAACGATGAATTATATAACGCCTGGATTATACTATACGCTTGACAGTTTCCAGTTGGGGAGTTTCCACTTGTTGAAGCGCTATGGATATTAGCGCCTCCCTCAACGTGTAATCCTTGGCAATTATCGAATCCGGCTCTGCCCATACAAATGGCTGTAGAGGTCCCTCTAATTGGGTGAGTTCATTCAATTCTATTTTGACTTGACCCTCAATTACCAGTAAAACGGTATTTGATTTTTGACCGTCTTGACTTCCTTTTTACCCGAGTTTGTTTTGCACCTTCAATGGCTGTTTTACTCACTTCCTCCCCAATCGGTTCAGTGTCCGGTTCCTGTTCATCCTTTACGATCATTCATTTTTTTCTTGGTTTGTTTCGTGTGTACTCACCTTACTTTACTTGAAGTTCCGGAATTATTCTCGTTGGCTGACTTATTTTCCTGGATACCTGAGCTAGGACTGCGTTGTTCTTTTCCAGAGCTTTTCGTTCGTCTTGTGACTGTCATCCATTCTTCTTTTTTCTCTGTGGAACAACTGGTGTCTCCTTCTAATTCCGTTGCAATCGCTTTCGTGTCTCCATTTGGAGACTCATTAGGAGTCTGCACTTTCGAGTCCTGTTCACCATCTCCTTCTACTGCTGTGCTCGTGGTATTGTTGACTTGCCGTCCTTCCGTGTCCTTTTACGTCGCTTCTCGTGGGCTTGGTCATGTTTCACGCAATTTCCCTCACTTCTTTGATTAGAGCCTCCATGCTCTCAAAGATTGGTTCTGGGGGTTCGATCATTTCAACCTTTCGACGTTACCGTGATGTTGTTTTCCGAGTGGAGTTTCTTTTGCGTTACTGGGCATCCTCGAGCTTGATGCCCAGCTTCACCACAGCGCAAGCAGTGGATTTTACCTCGCGTCCCGGGGTGTTCTAGCGTAAGGACATTCCCACACCAGATGATCCTCCACACTTCCCGTAATTGTTTTGGACACCCCTGGCATCGATTACAATTTCCCAGTCTAAAGACGTTGCCGATAAAGGTCCACCCAAGTTCAACACTTCGACTACTATGATTGACTGCATAAATCCATGCAGTTTGATGATGTCTATGTTACGGGTCACGTTACGCAAGATGATCCGGCTGAAAACCCATCCCCGTACTATTTCCGGTTATTTTTCTGGGCCAGACTGGTTCTTCTGGTTTCTCTTTTTCATGTAAGTTCCTTAGGCCATGAAATTTTTTGTGATACGGTACTGACACATTCACATACCGTTTCGCTATGTCCCTGGTTAGGAAATACAGGTGCAAACTATGATCAGATTGATTGTAACTGATCGATTTCACCTTGGCCAGCATGTACCATAACTTCGCATTATCCAGCCCTCGCACCGTAGCTGCTGTGGATATGCTTTCCTGAAGGCTTTTGGTACTTTGAATTGCCTTTTTGATTGATGCCTCACCCTTGAGATCCATGACAAAACAACCTTCAACTCTAACCCGAATAGTCAATAGTAACCTAAGCCGATCTTCTGAAGTCCTTATTTGTCTCAAAAACTGGGGTAGTGTCCTTGAGAGAATTGTTCAGCTAATTCTTTCACATTTTGCCATTCTTCAGGAATTCCATTCCAGATTTATTCTTGTCCTGACCCGTCCACTCTTTTGCACATACTTGAGTTAGGCTCGCAATCGCCTCTTTAGAGTAAACCTGGGAATTAAAAAGATAGTCCCCCTGCGAGACTTTCAGTGTAAATTGCTTGTAACGAGTTACTTTATGTAACCACCAGTGCAATACACTTTGACCTTTGACAGCGACTTTCACCTATATTTCTTGAAAGGATATAATCTAAAGGTTTCTGCAGTTTATGAGCTAAGTTCCACGCGTTCAATGCCTTTTGGATCCACACCTTCCAACAGAGGTTGTGGGTTACCACCAGTCGTTCAAATAGACCAATAAGCCTTTCCAACTCGGTGAACGACAACTCAAACTTTTTAGATCCTGCATGATTCCTAGTCCCTTCGTCTGTTTTAGGGAGTTCACTGTCTCTCAAAACGTTTGAAACCAACCGCGTTTGTAAACGTGGCCTGGTTTGTTCTGCGTCTTTAAATGCCTGGAAAAGTACGAGAGCCAGTTCCTCTGGAGTATTCTTTTCAGCAGGTAATGCTTCTATGACTCCATTTTCTGTCTCGTAGGAGACTTCCTACGTCTCACCCACTCCCTCCATATCTAACGGTTCAGAATTAACCTCCTTAGTTAGGCTGATTAACCCCCCTCCCGCCCTTTGGTTTCCACATTCTCCCCCACAGATGATATCTCCTCTTGAGGGGACCGGGACAATTTCGTATGTCCAGGTTCGCCTGACGTGCGTCCACCTCGACGTGCTTGTTCGCTTTCCCCCTGAGGCTTATCAGGGGGTTTACGTTCCTCACCAGGGTTATGTCCTGTAAAGACCATTCACTTACACTTAAAGCTGCTAAATGTTGATCTTGCAAGTCCTGATCCACGCCCTACCTTTGCTGGGTAGGTGGGGTCTAAGTAACGTTACAGACACGCATTGTAAGATTGAAGTGAGGAAGCGTGTAATTTCGGTAGGAGTAAATGTTTTTTCATTAAACATTCCTTTGTTTCTAATTTAGTCTTTACTTATATATGTGAATATATATGAAAAGGGAATAATTCCAGATGCCATACCTACTTCGTCAAAAGGTGACTCAGATGGTTTTAAAAGTTTTACATGTTCTTTTATTTTCAGGGGAATTTATGGTAAAATACGAATAAGTTACGGTTACAGCGCTTCAGTCACTAACAAGAGGGATTACTGTTCCAATTGGGTTACAATTTGAATTAATTAGGGAATATTCCAAAAGGTGGCTAAAATCCAAAAACTTCGTCAAAAGGTGACTCAAATGTTTTAACAATTTTAGGTTTTAATCAAAGTGGGAAAATCGGCAATTCAATGTGGGAGGTAAATCGTTCCTAAATCGTATAGATAGAATCCCATGCCTATACCAGCCGTCATTCCTAATCGTTTTCGATAGGGTTTAGGACTACCATGAATGCAAGCAATGAAACCCGGACGTTATTACATGACCCGGGTCCGAGCACGGACCCGGACAACCCGGGGAAGACTACGTAACGCACGGGCATGAGCTGGATAAGCAAACGGAGAGAGTGGTTGATGAAATTGTCCCGGAATCTACGGAGTCATCCGAGGCTGAGGAGGCGGGACCTGAAGCACTTACGACTTCAACGACAGAAGAGGTCAACCGGGAACCGGAATCAGAACCGGTATTACTGGTATATACGGTGAAGGATAAGTCTCATCAACAATCAGAGATATCGGTCCAACCGGTATTATTACCGGATGTAAGTAACATAACTCAGGTTAAAAACCAACCTGAACCAGAAAAGGAATCAAGTAACGAAAGTGAGGCACGGATCGGGATGGTGGGAGAGGCTGAGTCTCACGATCCAAAAAATTTAGCTCAGGCGCTTTATACGGCCCTCACTTAAGCTTCAGCCACCAGGCCACGAACGCAGGCCTGGATGGACATCACTCAAGAACTATTCACAGCAATATACGTGAAGGCGAAAGGCCCAGTTTCACGGCTCTCGGATATTGCTAAACGACTTCTGAACCTTAAGGCGTCGGAGACAGAAAGATTGTTAGATTTCTATGAACTCCTGGTTGTCGATGGCAAGAAAGGATGGACCGAATGGCGCAAACGAGTAGTTGAACTGGCGCTACTAGCTCAGAGGTCGCCGCAGTCCCTCGAAAGTATACTCTGGAGGGCGATGGGACAAGAAAAAGTAAAAAAAGCGGAGGTACTACCAGCACCACTACAAGGCTTGATCAACAAGGTGGCAGGACCTGGGACAAATAACAGGGACGAAGAAAAACTGTTAAAAAAAAGACGTTTCTCTTCAAAACCGAAATTTACACGCCGGAGGAAATAAGCAGATTACGAGAAGTATGTGAGAAGCAGTATGGAAAATTTGCACCAATGACGGTGCGAAAAGGCAGCGATGACGAGTGGAGAATTGTGCAAGGATTGGTAGAAGGAGCAATTATTGCAAAGCAACTACCACAGTTCCTAAAAAGAATCATGAAAATTGACGAGCAGGTACGACTGGTGCAGACTATAAGAGCACAAGTGGAAGGATGCTTGGTAATGAATTTAAAAGGCGAGAGTCCGATTAAAGAAGCTATCTTGAGCACCAAGAGCATGCAAGAAAGTATCGCGACAGCAGCAGCCACACGAGGATCGGGTAGTGGAGAGTTATGGCGTATGGTGGCACAAGTTAAGAATATTAGCTACGATGGCGGAAAGCATGCGTTATATTTTATACGCGGGAAATGGCGAAGAAGTTTGTGGGATTAATGGTACCATTTCATAGGTATGACCACCCGCTATATAACTTACATCGTGAGGTAGCCTCTGTGGACGCATCAGCATGGAAGAATCAGCTGGACAGTAATGGGGAAAGATTTACTCATGATGGGTTTTACGCATGTATATTGAAAAATATAACGAGATCAGTGGATCTTATCAAGTTATCGGGATTTCTAAAAAAGTTGCTTGGAGTGGACTTTCAATTAGATGACTTAGACAAAGGGGGACCTTTTTCGGACACGTCAACAGCATGGGAATTAATAGTGGAATCAGATGTGTGCCCTACAGCATTAAAGGATGTGAGACGCATTTATTGGGGCCATACAATGATTATCATTGAACACCCCTCTATTAGGGGTCGAAAGCGGTGTTTACGGTGCGATGATATTGGTCACCCTATGAGGAAGTGCGTTAAACCGTTGGCAGAATTGCTCAAATCGAATTGCATTGAAGTTAAATTGCAAGAGCTAAAACAATACGCGTCTCAAGAAGCAACCTTTAAAAGTATGGACGAACTTCGAGCACAGGTGGAGGCGGTGAGGGAAAGTCAAGAGCAGGCTCAAACATTACAGGAAAACGAGGAAGAAAAAGGAGCGACAGTTACCAAGGATGACGGACAGGCACCAATAGCTTGTGTCACACCGAACAAACAGGATGACACAGAGGTGAACCAGACGACAGGTGAACACAAGGAGGATCCCCAGACAGAATCTCGACGTCAACAGTCTTCATCGGACTGGGTTACAGTCAAGCGTTTCAAAGGGCGA